>PVKM010042029.1:0-13066 GCA_004027735.1 Carollia perspicillata | reverse complement strand
TGGTAATTAGGGTACATAGAAGGCTGAACTAAAGGAAATCCAAAAACTTTACCTATAACCCTATAAAAAACGGCACAGTTTACATTTAGATATGTTTATTTTATCAAATACAGATATCTTTGAACTGAGCTTAGGGAATGTACGAATGGATAATTTGTGGTATTCATTTCTATTTAATAATTAAGGTTGAAGTTTTTACAAAGTTGGCTTCATAATTAGTTTTAAACAAACTTCTTGACATAATGTCATCTTATTAGTTTACTTAACAAAACAAAACTCCCCACGTAGTGCAAGGGTAAAATATCAGCCAGCCTCAAATTAAATAATCCCATAAAAATATAAACTAGCAGCTACAATTAATGAGGTTTCTATTGAACTCACAATTACTGAGCAGCAGAACAATATTAAATGACCCACACGTGCCTCATGCTGTACTGTGATCCCCATCTCGCTCTGACTCCTTCAGCTCTCTCTTGCCGGACCATTCTTTGTTTTCAGCGCCTTGCTTTACTTAACCATTTAAAAAATACTCATTTTCCTCTTACCGCATGCTAGGTGCTGCATTAACTGCTACACTGTTCTTCATCTTATGGAGTTTAATCTAATGGGATTTGGACACATCGTAGTTCCCACATTACTGTCTCATATGCACTTAAATATAAAAATAACTGCCTATAAAAAAGTACATATGTTTGGCTTTAAAATAATTAAAAGATTAACAATAAGGATGTATGCTTTTAAAAATGTTTCTGCTGCTATTACAATAACTATGAGTGATGGCTGCTTAATAATATCTCCCGTCTGTAGATGAGGCGAGGGAAGTAAAAGTGTTTTTGTTTAGAACAATTCATCGATGGATTGAAACCAAGCAGTTTTGAATAATTTAATATATTGAAAACTTACTACCGTATGCCTGCCAGTTGGAGATAAGAGTAAGAATATTATAAAAAAAGAAATGTTGATAAGAAAAGCTTTTCAGGACCTAGTGTATTAACTTGTCTCTCTAGTCCCTAATTTATATGTCTTTTCTATAACCTTTAATGATATTTAGCCCACCTTTCTTCTCCCAACCCCTTTACCTGAAGTCTATTATTTGACTCACCTGGTTCTCCATTTGTGTATTATTTTCCACCTGTAAATGAATTTATTTTCCTTTTTAAAGCTTATTGTCATTTTGAGGTAGTCTGCCCTTAGACTTCACAGGTTCACTGTGTGTGTTTATACACTTCTTTGGCTTTAACGGTCAACTTCAGGCTTGATTGTTCCCAGACCTTTATTTCTAGGCTGATCTCTGCTTTTCATTTATTATTTCTGTTTGTCTACAGATCCTCCAAGCATATAAAACTTACACTCCATGTCTTAATCATACGTTTCCCCACTGACACGTTTGTTTAACTTGGATGGTAGCATAATACGTATATTTTGCCCAGATGTGAGATTTTATGCTATTCTTGATTCCAATTTCTCTGACCCTGTGTGCCAAAGAACTGTACTATCCAATTCCTATCTAGTTCATACAGTTACACAATTTTCTGCAACTTTCTATCCATTGCCATCGCCCACTTATTACTTTTACCCAAACTATGTTGCTTATCGTTTATAGATAAGTCCCAACTCCTTAGTAGGACGTTTTCTGAAATAAATCCCAACCCATACTTTGTCTTTCACCTGTAAACAGTTCTTTCATTCCCATAAAGTAATTAAAACAATTCCCACATACTGTTTACTTACATCACAGCAGGCTACTCGCCAACCTTGAATGCGCCCTTACTTTTACTAACTCTGCCCCTTTATTTTTGCCATTTCTTCTGTGTGGATTATTTCCCTACCTGTTTACCAGGCTTATTTCTATAATTGCTTTCCTTGATTCTCACCAAGTTATCAGAGTTCAGTGTTCTTGGGGCAGAGTTTCTTTATCACTTTTTACTTACTTTTAGTCATCATTTATTACATTTTTGTGATATTTCTGTTTTTCTTACTATACTATGAGCTTTTTAAGACTTCGTGTCTTTTCCTTATTAAAATAGTCTAATATGCTCTGGCTGGTGTAGCTCAGTGGATTGAGCACTAGCCTGTGAACCAAAGGGCGCATGATTCCCAGTCAGGGCACATGCTTAGGTTGTGGGCCAGGTCCCCCGGTGGGGAGAGGCATGTGACAGGCAACCACACATTGATGTTTCTCTCCCTCTCTTTCTCCTTTCCTTCTCTTCTCTCTAAAAATAAAGAAGTAAAAAACCTTTAAAAAACCCCTCAGAAGTACTGAACTTTTTAAAAAAATAAAATAGTCTAATATCATCAGGTAACCCTAAGTTATTAATCTCTCAGTATAGTATTATCGCCCATAAAATTGAAATGTGAGGGTGCATGTCCTTTTCACTTCAGAGAGTTCATGTCGGGATCAAGTGAAAAAACAAAACAAAACACAGAAAAGTGCTCAGTAAGGAGGAAAGGACTACAATAATACAAGATGGTGTTTGATTTTTATCGTACTTGTCAGGAATTGCTTTTCCATGTAACCAAGAATTACAGTTTTAAAATTTAAATTATTAGAAATATGTGTTTGTATGTTGAACTCTATATGACATTTCTCTTTTAAAATCTGCAACTGTGAAAACAAAGTTTAAAAACCATTGCTGTAGGTGACAGAAAGTCTTTGGGGGGGGAGTTGAATGGAGCAAGTGATATGTTCAAATGTGTGCTGAGAACACACACTGACACATTTGTGAGGATAAATTTTGAAAAAGACATGATGGAAAACAGGACATGTAGACAGAAGGCCATTGTGGTATTACAGTGAGAAAGAGTGAGATTAAACCAATACCAGAGTAGTAGAAATAGATCGGAGGAGATGGGTTTGATAGATGTTTAAGAGATAACATTAGTAGTATTGACTACTTGGTGATTAATTGGATGTGAAAGTCTTTTTTTTTCAAGATTTTATTTTTATTTGTTTTTAGAGTGAGAGGAAAAAGGGGAAGGAGAGAAACTTCGATTGGTTGCCTCTTGCAAGTCCCCAACTGGGGACCTGGCTCACAGCCCAGGCATGTGCCCTGACTGGGAATCGAACTGGAGATCTTTAAGTTCACAGGCCAGTGCTCAATCCACTGGGCCACACCAGCCAGGGCCAGACGTGAATATCTTAAAAAGTAGCCAAGATTGAAAGTATTTCTAGGTTTGATAAACTGAATGGACATACATTTCATTAATTTAAAAAATATAGAAACACATTAAGATTTGGGAAAGAAAATAAACTAAATTTTAGACATTTGAGGTGAGGTGTTTTGGGGACATCTGCATGAAGTTTTCCCAGAAGACACCTTACTATATTGCTCAAGACCAATAAAGCTCAAGACCAGAGTCTGGACTAGAGATGTAATGACAATTTGAGAAAGATTCACATGGTAGTTAAAATGTAAAGTGGGCTAACCACACAAAGACTGAGAATTATTTGTTGTGCAACGCAGATGTCTGAGTGCCAAGATCTCTGAATGGTGCTGATATTTAAGGGTGAAGAATAAAAACAAAACCCATGAAAACATTCCAGATGGGATCACCAGAGGGAAATAAAGAGAGTGTGGTTTCATGGGAGTCAAAAGGGTAGAGAATGTTTGGGAACGAGTAACCAGTAGTTCAAAGGAAGTAAAGAAAGACCACAGAATGAAAAGTATCCACTGGAATGTGTTTTTTTTTTTTCCAGAAATAATCGTTTAAAATATTTAGTTCATGCAAGCTTAATGGGTATTGAAATAATCAAAAGAACTCTGCACATGCCTTTATAGTTGGCACTCAATGAGCATAACCCAAAATAAATAGAATTATAACAGTGCTTCCCATGTACCAGCACCGAGCGAAGTGCCCTACCTATATCACCTAGTTTAATACCCATACTTTTATGGTGGGAATTATTATTGCCTTCTCTGCAGATGGGGAAATGGAGAAACAATGAGTTTCAGACACTAGCTCGAAAACATTCTGTAAGTAAACGGTAGAGTCTGGATTCAAACCCAGGTTCATTTGATGCCACGGCCCACACTTTCAGTCTTATGCCATCCTCCTCCTTAGGGCCCAAGTTCCTCGTAGCTTTTGAATTTAAGTAAGAAAAGACGATTTTTCCCACCTCTTGCTCCAATTTCCTCCAATTCCCTTATGTAGTCTACTCTACATAAGCAGCAAAAACACTATGTACAGTTTAAAGGATATAATCAAAGACTCCCTGCTTAGACTAAATAAAATTGAATCTAAAAAGCCCCATGCGCACTTCCCTCATTGCAATATTCTCCTTTCTGCAAGCAAAGAATATCCACATCAATACTTAAATTTAATATATGAAATCAAAACACTCTCAGGCTTTGAATGGCACTGACACTTGTAATGTGTTGGCCTAAGGAATAAAAGTAATTACAGCCATAATTTTTGAAACATAACATTCTCATCTCTATTCAAGTAAAAAAGCACCTGAGATAATGCAGAGTTTGAATGGAAGTATAACAATCCAAGGGTCAAATGTGGAAAAATATTAGGGCATTATTTTTTGAATTCACTCATTTTTGTCATTTTGATTATTTTTTCAAGTTATAGGAATATCAATTGCATTGGCCTTCTTAAAAATATTCAAAACACCTTTATAATTCTATTCATATTGATCTAGTACCCTAAATTTAGACCTGGATAAGACATTAGAAATCTAATTAAACCAAAATATACAAAATAAAACATGAAAATTTCAAATGATTAAATATTTTTTACAGTGTCACAGAACAGTTATTGGAGAGTCAATACTAAAGCTGTGTGTATACATTCTCAAAAGTTTGGCCTTTTTCTTTTTTCTTTTTTTTTTAAATAATTTTATTTATTTATTTATTTATAGAGAGAAGGGAAGGGAAGGAGAGAGAGTAGAAGAGAAACAGCAGTGTGTGGTTGCCTCTCATGTGTCCCCCACTGGGGACCTGGCCTGCAACCCAGGCATGTGCCCTGACCGGGAATGGAACTGGCGACCCTTCACTTCACAGGCCCGTGCTCAATCCACTGAGCTACACCAGCCAGGGCAGTTTGGCCTTTTTCTTATAAAATACTTTTAAGATGGAGATAATAATTGCAATACATGAATCACAAATCTGAATCATTCAAATACTTATGATGCACCTTTGGTTTTGAAGTTCTTCCATGCCAACGAAATACTTTCATAGGATACAGTCTTCATATTTAAACTTCATTCAAACTAATCTCCTTTCCATATCTCTCCTTCTATCTCTTAATCATTGAAAGTCTGCCCATCTTATCTATCCATACAGAGCACACATCATTTGTTAAGAAGTTTGTGTTTACATTTTCTTCATCTCTCTCTCCTCCAGACCTCATATATTTTTTTTTAATTTAGTTAGTTAGTTAGTTTTACATTAATGTGCTCACCATCAGCTTTTGGTAACATATTAACATTACCAACACAACACGTAAGTCCTGCAGATTTTAAAAAATGCATTTAGGACTATATGCTTATTTATACTTTGACAAAAATCTCTCTTATGATGCAATTTTGCAGAAATGTCCTCACCAGCTGATGACTGTATTTTCACCCTGCCTTTTGGGATTTGAGCAGTGGCTCAACCTACTAACTCCATATCAGAACTCAGTCTGTTCAGCAGGGGTTGTTTCAGGAAGCTGTGGCTGTGGTTGGATCAGAGCATCATCATTGTGTCCTTCGGACCCTAGTGGGCTCCTTATCTTGTCTCTTTCTTGGGCTGAGCCTTCTGGGCAAAGGTTTGTCATACGTAAAGTGAGGGAACTGAATTAGGAGCTCTTCAAGCTTCTTCCAACTCTTGCAATCACATGAGGGTCATAGAAGCTACCTCTCAGTTACTTTCCTCTATTTCCTAGCACTTAGAAAAAATTTGCTTAACAATGGTTTTATGAGTTTTTTTAATCCCTTCACCTTTTTCACCCAGTCCCCGAACCCTACCCTTTGATTTTTTTTTACATCACACTTTCCAGACAGATAAAGAGGCAAGGAAAGCTAAGGTGTAGCAACAAAGAGACAATAAAAATGATAAATTACTAAGCTTTCTTAATAACCATTAATTTTTCCATACAGTAAAACAAATGAGCAACATTTGTTAATGCCTCCCCCTCTGGGCTACCATTATGAATAGAAGAATAATAATATCTGACCATGTTGACAGGCACACATGGAGGAACCTCACAAAGACTGGTTGTATTATCAGGTTAACTTAACAAATGACTGGATCCAAAGTCCCAATTGTCAGCCTGCAACTTCTAAGATCTCATTACAATAACTCTATAAAGAATTGTTATTAACACCACAAATGCATTAGAAAGAGATAACTCATCTTTTTTTATGTCATATCTTTCACACTTTGAGAAATCTTCAGGTTTTCTTCCCAGCAAATGAAGAGGAAGAAGTAATCAAATTGCTGATATAGTTAACGCTGTGCAAGAGAGCAATAGAGCATGGTGTCACCTCATGAAGGAAAGACAAAATATTAATATTCATGGTTATTATTTTAGCCACTCCTAAATAGAATTTTCTGAAGCTGTGATACTCTGTAGTGCAAGCTTTTCCCCCCCAATGTATCAGGTTATAAGATAGAAAGATTCCTTAGAAATTGGCAACCTTTTCCGACACCAACTGATGAGTACCTGCAGACTCTCTAGTGCCCCTAGTTTTTGCCAGTGGCCCTGCATCTCTATGATCATTCTCTGCGATTTTAGAGAGACTCATTCCTAGCCTTTTCCAGCTTCTGGTGGCTCTAGCTACTCTTTATTGTGCCTGTCACAGCTCATATGTGCCTGTGTCTTTACATACTCTTGTCTCTGGTGTCTTCTGCTCTTCTGTATTGATATACTTATTGGATTTAGGGGCCACCCAGGTAATCCAGGATGATCTTATTTCAAAACTATAAAATAGCAAGACAAAAGTAAGAAGTGTTGAAGCTTGTGAAACTAAACTGCACAATAAAGATTGTTTTAAGGTTTAAAACCTATAATAAAGTTCTACACATAAATCACTGAACAGATCCTTTTTCCGCTCACATTTACAAGTTCCAGGGGACATAGCCTTTGGGGGACCACCATTCAATGCAGTACAATCACTGTGTCTTCAATGAGTTTTCTAAACTAAAGCCTCAGAAGGTTCTTTCTAACAACAGGCATCAAGATTTTAATTACAGTTCATACTTAATTCTTCCTTCTCTTCTTTTCAAGAATAACTGTAAAATTAAGGAATTTTGTATTTACAAGATAATCTTTAGATGAGACAGAAATAAAGGCTGTTCTACTTAAGTAGTTGTGGATTAGCTACAAAATAAAAGTAGTTTCTACTTTTAGAAGGCGTTTACCTAGGTATACAATTTTCAAAGCTTATCTAACTTTAGATTTGTGCATTTTATTATATATAAATAATATTTTAAAACATTCACAGATAAGGGACTTTATTATCTCAAATAGATTCTTCCTGTCCATCTTTTAGTGTGAGCTTTGGGAAAGTATGTTACAAATTTGTTCAAAGTTTTAATGTTTTCTCTGTTGTTTTATATACAATATTATATGATAACCTTAACTGCTTAAAATCAGTAAAGTGGTAATATTACTATCCTCAATTTGTGAATGCACACATTAGTATTCAGAGACATGGTCTGACTAGATTCTGCTAGAAAGAAATGTAGTCTGACTTAGGATCCAGATCTTATCTGCAACCTGCTGCTACTTACAATCCGTAACCCTAATCTCAAATGTCCAAATTTGCAGTCAGACCTAGACAATATGGAGGACGCTATAAAAATGGCAAGACAAAAATAAGAAGCACTGAAGCTTGTGAAAATAAACTGCATAATAAAGATTGTTTTAAGTTTAAAATCCATAATAAAGTTCTATATGTAAATCACTGATTAATGAGCTGTTTGTGGTAGCTGTTGAATAAACAGAGCCGTAGATGATTTTTTTAGTTCCCTTTCTGGTATCTACATGTTCGAAGGCTAAGCTAAATGAATGTTATATATAAATGGTTTTTACTAGTAAACTCAATGAAGTACTTCTTGGTATCCACAGGAAAGGGAGGTAAAGGATATGAGTAATCTCAAAGAATAACATTTTATCAATTCAACCGGTGTTAATTACTAAACAGTATCAGAAAATATAAAGGATTTATAAAATGAATGCATTACACATAATCTCCTCAACCTTTAATTCTCCTGAAACTGCAAATTAAAATAAAACCAAAAAGCTTTGGCCTGCCAGAAGAATACTAAAAAATAAACAGTCTATCTATAGAACTGTGGATCAATAATTATTTTTGTGGCTGTCATTTATTAACTGCCTACTATACTGTGCTATCAGGAAATGGACACTTGTGTATTTCTGCATGGTTATGGAAATCTGGAGAGATTTACCTCCCCGGGCATATGTTTTTACTTAAAAGGGGCATAAAACCCAGAAACCTGGAAACATTCAGTGACATTACATTCAGAACATTACATAATGTGGAGGGTCTGGCAGGAGTAATGCCTGCTTGAGTGTGAATGGCAGAGTAAAAATATGGGTATAATACTTTATAATTTTAATTTGTGCATTTCACCTAAAATGTCATATGGTGTGCTTGAGTGTGTTATTGTTATGTTACAAAATTGCATGTTTATGAATTTATAATAAAACTTTTATAATAAAAAGGGGTGTTATTTGTGTCAGACCCTGTATATACCTTTACATTTCAAAGGTTAAGAATCCTAGACCTCCTCCTCTTTCTCCAAGAAGAATGTGCTTGCCTTTGGGAAAGTTTCTCTTTCTCTCTTAGGAGAGGAGGTCACTGTGCATATAAACTCTCAGATTCATATTTCCAGGGTTTGTGTACTTTGTTGCAGCATAGAAGCCTATTTATCTGGCTCTTATTGCTTTGCCCCAGATAGAGAAGAAAATGAGATGTAGGAACCAATGAAGTTATTGATATATATATATATAATGATTTCGTTCTCTGCTCAAGAAACCTCATGTTTGAATAGATGATAATATGAATGAATATAGATAATAAAACATGTCCATATTAGGTGCTTTAATAAAAATAGTAATAATAAAAACAGTGTTCTTTAAATTAAAAAATAAATATGATAATGTATATATATAATTTTAAAAATAATAATAATACCTATTGAATGTTTACATATTTTGAATGTGTAATATTTTCATTTTAAAATACATAAATACATTTTATTATATAGAAATATATACTATTTGTGCAATAAATATAAAACATATTTATCTATGACAAATGATCAAATATTCTTTGTAATAAATATTTACATATAAGAAGTGCACAATATTAATAAATATTACTGAGTGTTTAACAATATTTATTGAATGCTTGATATCTGGCAAGTTACCTAAAATCCTGTGCCTCTGCTTTCTCATTTGAAAAATGAGTGAAATAATTTTATCTCTCATAAAATAATTTAAGAAATTAATGAATGAATGTATGTAAAACTCTCAGAATAATGTATAAAACTATTCATCTATATAGCGACTCTGTCAAGAAGGTATTATTGCCCCCAATTTGTGAAGGAAAGTGAGCCTCAGAAGGATAAAGAGATCTGTCTAAAGAAATCCACTTACTCACTGGCAGGGTTTTAACCAAGCACTTGGCTCACTCTTATTTTAATCTCTTGCCCATCACTAGCCTGCCCACAGTGGTGATGTAAGTCTAGCCCATAACAAAACGAGGCGAGTCATATTGCAGAGAGTTAATTTTTTTCATCAAATTGCTACATTTTAGTTAAAGAGCTGTATTTTTAAAGTTGTGTTCTTTCCTTGTCTTTTAATGTAAAACATGCTTTCTTTTATAAAATGAGTTGAAAGTAGATAGCAGTTTTTGTTTTTTATTTATTTTGCCTAAAAGGGTAAATTTAAAGTTGACACACTCGGTGTCAGCATTTTAATTTTATGATTATTTCATTTGTTCTCAAAGAAACTTTAACATCTGAAAAGTACAATCCTTTAGGCTCTTTCCCTATATATCTCCAGTTTTAGAGATTTTTTAAAAAGGTCGATTTTCAGTGCATTTATTCAAGTTTCCCATGGTTGCACACCTTGAGTCAGAACTTTCAGCTTTGCTCAGCTGAATCTCATACATGCATTTACACGTACAACACTGTACCCAACCATATAATTCCACTACAGACAAGTGCCACATATGTTCCAGTCAAGGATGGACCGTGTGTAAGATGGTGGCCCCACAGATCATAATGAAGCTGATAATTATCTATCTGCTAGTGACATCATAGCTGTCAAATGTCATAGCACGATGCACAGCCATGTGTTTATGGTGATCCAGGTGTGAACAAACCTACTGCACACCTGCCAGTCCTGTAGCAACAGCACGGCACGATTATGTACAGCACATACTACTTGGTAAGGATAACAAACTACTATGTTGCTAGTTTGTGAATTTGCTGTACTATGCTTGTTATCATTATTTTAGACTTACTCTTTCTATGTAGAAAAAAGTTATCTGTAGAGCAATATAAATATGCTAAGCTGGCAGCAAGCAGAACTATATGTCTCCTGTTTACCTCATCTCTTGATGGCATC
This sequence comes from Carollia perspicillata, assembly GCA_004027735.1. Classification (NCBI taxonomy): domain Eukaryota; kingdom Metazoa; phylum Chordata; class Mammalia; order Chiroptera; family Phyllostomidae; genus Carollia; species Carollia perspicillata. Next base: position 2,476 of record PVKM010042029.1, on the reverse strand, counting down.
GTTTTGTCTTGTGCTGGTTTCATCTCGTGTTGTTTTATAGAGTAGCGTGCTGTATAGGTGTGTGGCCTAGGAGCAATGGGATGAACTGTACAGTCCAGGTGTGTAGCAGGCTACCCAGCCGAGGTTTGTGTAAATGCACCCTGTGATGTTCATAGGATAAAACTGCCTAGTGACACATTTCTCAGAACGCACCCCTATCGTTAAGCAGTGCATGAGAGTACTTTAACAATACAGCCGAAGAGGTCTGTGGGCACTTTCAGGACTTCAAAACAATAAAAATTAATCAAACTATTTACCTGAACTACTTTACTACTGAAGTAATACTTACACAGCACAATGTCAAGGTAAAACATCTGATTGGTAGGACGTGTATCAGAATTTTCAATATGCTAAATATTATTGAGAGAAGATCATAACACTCCCAACACTTAAATATAATCTGATCATAATAGATGGCTTGTAATGTAGCCCAGAATTCCAAATATTGTTGATACAAGCATAAGTTACAATAAACATTAAATATCTAGAGTTCCGGCATGCCCTCTCTGTCTAGCTAAAGTATTAGGAGGTGATGTGGAGGTATTGTACTCCCCTCGGGAATCACAGATGAGCAAAAAACAGATTTTTATGTATATAGATTTTCTCCAAAGTAAAAAATATATATCTACAGAGAGTTATACCCTAAAGTATGGATTATAAAGTCAATTTTGTGTTGGAATATGCATTGGAAAACTATTTTATGTATTATGAAAAATAACAATGAATGTTAGTAAAGCATGCTGCAAACATTCAATAAAGTAATCTTTGTAAGAACCTTACAAAGTATATAGTATTATTATTCCATTTTATAGATAAAGAAACTGAGGCACAGATAATTTAAGTCCCTTGCCCAAGCAATAAATCTGAGAAATAAAACTCAGGCAGTGTCAGTGTTTTTAATCATTATAAAATACACTGTCTAGAACATACTGCTTATAAATTATAATATAGTACAGTATTGACTTATGCACTTTTGAGGCTATTCACAGGTGAGAAAAAAATGAAACCCATGTTCACCTCATATATATGTTATATGTGAATGAATACAGAACTGCATGTAATGTTGTAATTTAAAATCATAGCTTAAAAGCCAAAGGGGGTAGGTTTGGGGGTGGGAGGTGGGGATGGGTGGAGTGGGCGGCATGGTGGGGGGGAAATGAAGACAACTGTACTAAAATAACAATAAAAATTATTTTAAAAAGAAAGCACAGTAACCATTATAAATAAAACTGTTGAGTATAATAGGAGAAAAAAATAAAATTGTAGCTGGCCCTACACTTCTTAGGTTGAAAATTAATCTCTCCTTTAGTAGTTTAAATTCATGCACTATTCTATCATATTTTAGTTTTCAGAATAGAATATATGAAACTAAAACTTCCCAAAATATTTTGGATTCTTATACTAACTTAGTTAAGCAACAGAAATGGTGTCTCCATTTTCATATGAAGTTTAAAAAACCATGAAATAAAGGAGGCAATACCCTAACCTCAAGTTTTCAAATGGTTAGAGTGCCCTTTTCTTTTCCACTTGCCTCCTTTCTCTTGAGAGATAGACATTTTCTTAAATATCAGATGCAATAATAGGTGATTATAAATGATGCCACAGTCTATGAGCTGGAGTCATGGAGAAGATTCTGGGAGGAGCCACTATGGATGAGGGAGAGGCACTCATGGGGCTCAACAGCAGCTATTTACCAACCCCACTACCACATTTCAGGTTTCAGTGGTCCAGCTCTAGCAGTACAGACAGGCTACCCATGGGGGCATGGAGGGAACAGCACCCTATGAATAGTACATGACTAACATTCTATGTATCATTGAAAGTGCAGGATATCCACCAATTAGTCTGCAAGGTAGAAAAGAATAGGCATTCTCAGATCTTGGAAGAACAAAAGTTTTCTCCATATTGAGGAATCCAAACTTTAACATGGTCTTTAGTAAAACATGGTCCCTCTGGGTAGGTGTCCAGTCAATTTAGCACCAGCATTTCTTTGAGGTCAGAGCCTGTTAGCCTCTGAAAAGCTTTCTGTGGAACAGCCAGTCAGTGCTTTTCTCAGGGCTGTATTTAATCAACTGTGGAAGAAGTGAGGGATTTAAAGGTCTTGAAGTTAGGGGCAAGAGAATCTAAATATCAGGTTAAGAAGAAACAAATGCATTATTCAAATCCTGAGGGAGATGTAGTCATTCAAAAGTCCTTTTGCTAGAAATAGGAAGAGATTGGATTTATAGTCATAACATCATGTTTCAGAGTCTGACTGAAAACACCTCGGAAATAAACTCGGAACATTAGCCTATCTGAAATTTTACCATTTATTGTGTTACTCTAATGATCATTTTATCTTTTTTTTGTCCAGTACTAAGCCCAAGGTAGATAAAATTATGGAGAAATCAGAGAAGCACAATTCTGTAAAGATTAGTTTAAATCCCTCCTTATCTCC
>PVKM010042028.1:0-12920 GCA_004027735.1 Carollia perspicillata | reverse complement strand
CTAAAAGATCCTATGGCAGGAGAAACTCCCAGGCTCACAGAAAAGTTTGTTGGAAACACCTACAGAGTCCTAGAAGGTACACAAACCCACCCACTTGGGAATAAGCACTAGAAGGGCCCAATATGCTTGTGTGTAGTGGGGTAAGTGACTGAAAGCTAGCTGAGAGAGCTAAGCAAGTAGCATTGTTCCCTCTCTGACCCCTTTCCCACAAACTTCTCCAAAAGCAGCAAACTTGGTTGCCCCAGCCATATAAATACTTAAGGCTCCACTCCTTACTACATATCAGGTGTGCTGAGAAAAAAAATATGGCCCAAATGAAAGAACAGATCAAAGCTCCAGAAAAAATACAACTAAGCAATAGCCAACCTATCAGATGCAGAGTTCAAAACACTGGTAATCAGGATGCTCATAGAAATGATTGAGCATGGTTGCAAAACAGAGGAAAAAGTAAAGGCTATGAAAAGTGGATTAAAGGAAAATGCACAGGGAAACAACAGTGATGGGAAGGAAGCTGAGACTCAAACTAGCAGTTTGGAGCAGAAGAAAGAAAGAAGCATTCAACCAGAACACAATGAAGAAACAGGTATTAAAAAAACAAACAAACAGGAGAGGCTGAGGAACCTCTAGGACAACTTTAAACATTCCAACGTTGAAATCATAGGGGTGTTCAAAGGAGAAGAGGAAGAACAAGAAATTGAAAACTTATTTGAAAACATAATGAAGGAGAGCTTCCCTAATCTAGCAAAGAAAATAGACTTCCAGGGAGTCCAGGAAACTCAGAGAGTCCCAAAGAAGTCAGACCAAGAAAGCTCACACCAAAGCATATCATAATTACATTACTCAACATTAAAGATAAGAAGAGAATCTTAAAAACAGCAAGAGAAAAGAAGAGAGTTACCTACAAAGGAGTTCCCATAAGACTATCAGCTGATTTTTCAAAGGAAACCTTGAAGGAATGAAGGGGTTGGAAAAAAATATTCCAAGTCAAGGCAAGGACCTACATCCAAGATTACTGTATCCAGCAAAGCTACCATTTAGAATGGCAGGGCAGATAAAGTGGTTCTCGGATAAGGTGAAGTTAAAGGAGTTCATCGTCACCGAACACTTATTATGTGAAATGTTTATATAGATAAGGAACTTATCTAAGAAAAAGAAGATAAAAAAAAAAAAACAAGAGTAAAATGACAACAGCCAAACCTAAAAAAACAAAAAGAAAAACAAAAAGAACTAAGCTAACAGCTAGAACAAGAACAGATTCACAGAAATAGAGATCCCACAGAGTGCTAATAGCGGGGAGAGTGAAGGGAAAGAAGGGGGAAAAGGTACAAGGAGTAAGAAGTATAAATGGCAGGTAAAAAATAGACAGGGGGAAGTTAAGAATAGTATGGGAAATGGAGAAGCCAAACACCTTATATGTATGTCTAATGAAAATGAAATGAGGTGGAGGAATGATGGTGGGAGAGGGTACAGGGCAGAGGGGAATAAAGGGGAGAAAATGGGACAATTGTAATGGTATAACCAATAAAACATATTTTAAGAAATTTGCTTCTCTCTAATGGCTAGTGATGTTGAGCATTTATTCCTGTGTCTTCAGGCCCCATCTATGTCTTTCTTGGAGAAGTGTCTTTGCCCATTTTTTAATTGGGTTATTTGTCTTCCTGGAGTAGTTGTGTGAGTTCTTTATATATTTTGGAGATCAAACCCATGTCCAAGGTATCATTTGAAAATATATTTTCCCATATGATTGGTTACCTTTTCATTTTGCCATTGTTTTCTTTAGCCATCCAGAAGTCCCATTTGTTTATTCTTTCCTGTATGTTCCTTGCTCTAGGGGACATATCGGTGAAAATATTGTTGCTTGAATATCTGAGATTTTCCTCTGTATGTTCTCCTCCAGGACTTTTATGGCATCACAACTTATATTTAAATCTTTTATCCATCTTGAATTTATTTTTGTATATGATGTAAATTGGTGGTTGAGTTTCATTTTTTTGTGTGTAGCTGTCTAGATGTACTGAAACCATCTGTTGAAGAGGCAATTTTTACTCCATTTTATGCTTCTGCCCCCTTTGTCAAATATTGATTTACCATAGAGACTAGGGTATGGTTTATTTCTGGTTTATCTATTCTATTCCATTGATCTATGTTTCTCTTCTAATGACGGCACAAGACCATTTTTGGCTAAGTGGCCTTGTAATATATATCAGGTATTATGATGCCTCCTACTTTGTTCTTCTTCCTGAAAATGGCTTAGGGCATTTGGGTAATTTATGGTTCCATATAAATTTTTGTAATGTTTGTTTTATATCTGTGAATTATGCCATTGGTCCTTTAATAGAGATTGCATTGAATCTATAGATTGCTTTGGGTAGGGTGGACATTTTAATGATATTAATTCTTCCAATCTGTGAACACATTATCTGCTTCCATTTGTCTGTGTCTTCCTTAATTTCTGAGTGTAGTTTTCTGAGTAGAGATCTTTTACCTCCTTGGTTAGTTTTATTCCTAAGCACTTTATTTTTCTTGTTGCTATATCAAGTGAGATTTTTTTCTGATTTCTGTTTCTGACATTTCACTGTTGGTGTACAAAAATGCCTTTGGTTTCTGAATATTGACTTTGTATCCCATTGTTTTGCCACATTCACTTATTAGGTCGAGTATTTTTTTTGTGGAGTCTATAGGATTTTCTATGTACACTGTCATGTCATCTCCAAACAACGACAGTTTTGTTTCCTATGTTCCAATTTGGATGCCTTTTATTTCTTTTTATTGGCTGATTTTGATGGCCAGGACTCCCAATATTATATTGAATAGAAGTGGTGAAAGCAAACATCCTTATATTGTTCATGATTTTTGTGTAAAAGATTTTAGTTTTTGCCTATTAAGTACAAAGATGGTTGTAGGTTTTCTACATAAGGCCTTTGTTATGTTGAGGTGTGCTCCCTTTACTCCCACTTTGCTGAGTGTTTTTATCATAAATGTGTGCTGAACCTTATTAAATGGTTTTTCCCCATCTGTTGATATTGCATGATTTTTGTATTTCCTTTTGTTTATGTGATGTATTACTTTTATTGATTTGCAGATATTGTACCATCCTTGTATCCCTGGGATGAATCCCACTTGATCATGGTGTATGATTTTTTTTATGTATTGCTGGATGGTTTGCCAATATTTTGTTAAGGATTTTAGCTTCTAAGTTCATCAGCAATATTGGCCTGAAGTTTTATTTCTTTGTTGTGTCTTTGTCTGGTTGTGGGATTAGGATGATGCTAGCTTCATAAAAAGAGTTTCAGAGTCTTCCCTATTCTTGGATTTTTTTAATAACTTGTGAAGAATAGGGGTTAGCTCTTCCTTAAATATTTTGTATAATTCTTTTGGGAATATGTCCATTCCAGGGATTTTGTATGCCAGGACTTTTTAAAATTATGGCTTCGATATCACCAGCTATTATCAGTTTGTTCAAGCTTCTGCTTCTTCTTCATTCAGTTTTGGAAAATTATATTTTTTCTAGAAACTTGTCCATTTCACCCAGGCTTTCAAATTTTTTGACATATAGTTGTTCATAACAATTTCTTATAATACTTTGTATTTCTTTGGTACCAGATGTAATTTCTCCTCTTTTTATTTTTTATTTTGTTTATTTGGGTGCTCTCTCTTTTTTTCTTGATGATTCTGCCTAAATACTTGTCGATTTTTTTTTTTATGTTTTCAAAGAAGCAGCTCCAGATTTATTGATCTTTTAGATTGTTCTTTTAGTTTCTATGTTGTTTAATTCTGCTCATATCTTAGTTATTCTTCCTTCTACTTGCTCTCGGCTTTGTTTGTTTTTCCTCCCCCTGTTCTAGTAGATGTAGGTTTAAGTCATTTGTTTGAAATGTTTCTATTTTTTAAGCAGGCCTATATAACTATGAACTTCCCTATCAGGAGTGCCTTCACTGTGTCTCATAATTTTGAACTGCCGTGTATTCATTTTTATTTGTTTCCAGAAACTTTTTGATTATTCTGATCTCATTATTAACCTATTCATTGTTTAACAGCAGGCTATTCAATATCCATGAATTTGAGTGTCTTTTTTTTTTTTCTGGAGGTTGGTTACTAGTTTCTGCCTCTCGTGGTCTAAGAAATGATTGATATGATTTGAATGTTTTTTAATTTGTTGAGGTTTTTTTGTGTCCTATCATGTGGTTTGTCTTTGAAAATGTTCCATGTTCATTTGAAAAGAAGGTATATTTTGCTTCTTTTGATGAAAGGCTGTATATATATACATATATAATATATATATAATATATATATATAATATATATATATTATATATATAAAATCAGTTAAGCCCATTTGTTCTAGGGCATTGTTCAATGCTACAATATCCTTGTTGATATTTTGTTTGGAAGATCTATCCATTTTTGAAAGTGGGGTGTTAAAATCCCCTAGTATAAGTGTGCTGCTCTTTATATCTTTTTTGAATTCCTTCAAAATTTTTCTTATATATTTGGGTGCTCCTGTTTTGGGGGCATATATGTTTATAGTGTTTACATCTTCTTGATGGATTCTTCCCTTGAGTATTATGAAGTCTCTTTTTTGGGTCTTTTTGTGGCCTTTATTTTCAAGTCTGTTTTGTCTGATATAAGTATTGCTACTCCAGTGTTTTGTTTTTTTTTTAACCCTTCACCTATCAGTCTGTATTGGTCTGTTGTTCTGAGGGGGGTCTCTTGTAGGCAGCATATGTGTGGGTCAACTTTTCTTATCCATTCAGCTACCTTGTGTGTTTTTATTGGAACATTTAATCCATTTATATTTAAGGTTGTTATTGATATGTACTTATTCATTACCATTTTACTCCCTTCATGCTTGTATTTCTCTCTCCCTCACTGTTTTTCTTCTTTTTTTTAAAGCAGTGTCTTGAGCATATCTTGCAGTGCTTGTTTGGTGAAGGTGTATTCCTTCAGCCTTCTTTTGTTGGGAAACTCCTTACTTTGCCTTCTTTTTTAATTGAGAGCCTGCTGAGTGGAGTTATCTTGGTTGCAGGACTTTGTTTTTCATTACTTGGAATACTTCTTGTCAGTCCCTTCTGGCTTGTAGTGTTTATGTTGAGAAGTCAGCTGCTAGGCTTTCAGGGCTTCTTTGTATGTTATTTACTGTTTCTGCCTTAGCTTTTTTAAGATTCTCTCTTTTTCTTTGAGAAATTATAAGAAAGGAGAGAAATAAACTATAGTATAAAATCTAGTGACTTAATATGCACAAACTTGATGGACAAGAGATGAGTGTTAAAAAGCTATGCAGAAAAGAAAGTATCACAAATCATGGATACCACAGTGGGTTTCCTCTCTGCAGCCTCTGCTATTTATAATTGTTTTCTTCTGGATCTATCTCTGGTGATGTCAGATGTTGACCCCATCTGACCTTAGGCAGTCTGCTCTGAGTTGCCAGGGATCTACCATCTATGGCTGTCTCCTTCAGTTGTAAATCTGGTCACTTTGCACTCAGCAGTCAGGCTTAAACCCCATTGGTTGGGTCAGAATCCCTCCTGGTTTGGGAGCTATTGTTTCTCTTTAGGTTGCTGCTGCTCAGAGGGGAGTGGTCTGCCTGAGCAGGATGGCTATTGCTGTCAGGGTGATAACTCAGCAGTGGGATCCCAGTGGCTACTCTCTCAGTTCTCTCCCCAAAGCCTCTGTACCCAGTCTCTCCTCAAATGTCTCTAGTCCACTCCATCCCCCTCCACTTTGCCAAGGATCTACTGTCTGTGGCTGTCTCCTTTGGTTATTAATCTAGTCACTCTGTACTCAGTAGTCAGGCTTAAGCACCAAAGAGCCAGGGTAGAGTCTGTCCTGGGGTCCAGGCTGTTTTTTCCCAACAGGTTGCTCTTGTTCAGAGGGCAGTGGTCTACCTGAGCAGGGTGGCTGTTGTTGTATGGGGAAGACTTAGCATCAGGATCCCAGGGGCTACTCTCTCTGTTCTCTCCCCAAAGCCTCTGTCTACAATGTCTCTTCAGGCTCTTAGCTCACTCTGCCTCAGCCTTGGCCAGAGCTCCAGGTAAGTGGCTGTAAATGAAAATTTGTGTATCCGCCTTTTAAATGGCTCTTTGAGTCTCTAGCCTTCCATCTCTGATAGAGAGCAACCCTGTGGCTTTTTACTGCCAGTTGTTATCTGTGTACTTTTGGGGCTCTGGTGCTCTAGGCTGGGGATCCCAGCTTAGGGTTTAGACCCCACACTTTTCAGAGGGATCCAACCAGTTGATTAATTATCTCTGTGGTGCTGTGGCCTGTGGGTACCTATCCAGCCTTCTGAAGTCTCTACTGCACTCCTTACCAGTCAGTTAGTTTTAAAGATGATTCTTCTGTCTGTCCAAGGTTATAAGTCTTCTCTTTCACTATTGTTTCTTTTGGGTGATTTCTCCACAATTTAGTTGTTATTCCAGATTGGTTCTGGGAGGAGGTTAGTGTGGCTTCCATTCACTTCTCTGCCATCTTGCCTCCCTGGTATGCAAGGTTTTCTAGTGATGTACTGCAGTGGTCTCCAACCTTTTTGACATCAGGAACCAGTATCACGGAAGATAATTTTTCCATGGACTGGGAAGGTGAGATGGAGACAAGAAGCAGAGCTCAGGTGGTAATGCAAGCAAAGCTTGCTCATTTGCCCAGTGCTCACCTCCTGCTGTGCAGCCCTGTTCCTAACTGCAGACTAGTATTGGTCCATGGCTTGGGGCTTATCAGAACTGTGCATTGGGCATGGGGAACAACTCATAAATCCCCAGTGTGTGGATTACAAATACCCAGCATAGCACTTCTCAATATCTCCACAAGTAACCAGCACTCCTGGCTTTTCCGGTGTCACTGACAGAATACCTGACACCCCTGAGAGTTTACTATTTGAACTTAACTTTGAATTTTTTGCAGGTTTCTTCCTAGGGAAGGTTGAAATTTCTAGAATATCTACTTTATTAAAATATATGTATAAAATTGAACATAGTTATCATTGGTCTGTTTGACAAAGCTCCCTATGTAACTTTGAGAAGATTAAATAGGCCTAATTAGTTCAAAACCTTTTCTTTTGTTAGGAGAGAGAATAAATCCTTGAGGTATTCCAGAAGCCCATTAGAATGAGAAAGTTATTTCTGTTTTTAAAATTTAAACTTTGAGATGGTTGTCAAATATACTTACCAAAAGTTTGTAACAAAACCTTTTTGTGAAACAACACATTTTTATTACTGTTTTTGGTAATAGGTTTAATATTGTTTAATTTACATCAGTGCTTAATATATTTAGACCAATGAAATATTATACCCTCGTTATGCCATCCTGAGGTAGAAAATGCACCATATGTAATACACAGATGAATGCATATCACATGAAGACCCTACATACGAAGGTTAAACACATAAAGACCATACATATATTTTGAATTACTAATTTTTGTAGAGAAAGCACAAGATTTTTTATTTGCTTCTGACAATTTTTAAGAAGTCTGGAAAAGGGAAAAGGAAGTCTACAAAATATTCTAAATAACAAGCAAGACCAGTTGAGACTCTCAATAAAAGTTTCAAGGACTGCTAATTAGTGATGGAAATAAAGAAAGTTCTGGCTTCAATAGAAGGAATTGTGCATCAGGAAAGAGCTAGGAAGGGCTGCTTTGGCCCCCTGGAAGGTCAGAAACCTGGTCACAGAAGCTAAATGCTCCAGAGGACTGGGAGTTATGGTCCACACCAGCAGAGACATACAAAGGTATGGATATATTTACCCTGCGTCTGAGGCTGACCTTACCAATGATGTGGGCACTAGCCAGATGTCTTGGAAATGGATTTACTCCACTCAAACAGGGGACTCAACTCCACACCTGCCCATGGAAGGGCACCCTGTGCTTGTAAAGGTCATGAAACTTTTTGGGCTCTGGTGCTCTAGGCTGAGGATCCCGTCTCAGTAATTGGCTTTATGAAACCAAAGTCCTATGTACCCCTGAAGGGGGTAAATCTGTGGCCTGAGGGCGACCCAAGGGTGGCCTTACCAATGACCAGAGCACCAAACAAAAGGGAAGGAATGGGTCTCTTTGGACATGAGAAGTGAGCAGTTCCAACCTCACTGGACACCGTGTCCCAAGTGATACCCAGGAATGGTTGTGTAGGGTGACTGTATCCAGAGGACAACCTTAACTTCAATCTCAGCATTGACAAGATGTGTGCTGGTGAAGGATTTATTCTGAAGCTGACAGGTAGGTTTCCCTACACCAATGAGGGTGGGAGAAAGTGTAATGAAAACAACTCCAGGTACCACCAGAGTCATCAAAGAATGTCACCAGAAAGAAATTAGGTAGAGGAAGGGGTACTGGAGCCTGACTGAGTTTTCTTCTTTATAACATTCTATAAACCTTTTTATAACTTTTGCATATTTTTTATCCATTCAGAAATAACTGTCTTTAGAATAACTCACTTTTAATCCTTGTCCTTCAAAGTTGCATGTTCATGTCTTATGCTTTCTATTACTACAACCATACAATTTCTTTTCAAATAATTTGAACTTTTAACTTTTGGAAACCTCAATTTCCCATGATAAAAGTAAACAGCCTGTATTCCCTAGATTGATTCTTATAAACATATTTCATGACTTTTAGAAACATAGGTTCTTCTATTGGTAAACACACTCTCACTTTCAAGAAATAACTTAAAAAGCACAAAACATTTATCAACAGATCCAAATCCACTCTACAGCCTCTTCGTAATACAAAGCCAAAAGCAGGTAAACTTAAATTAAGTTGATTTCCTTAGATATAGCGAAGGTTTTCCCCTTTTGATAAGAATCATCCCCCCAAAATTTGTATTTTAAAAGGTGGCCTAGACAAGAGTTCTTGAAAAAGTCCAGGTGTTTACATTTTTATTTTTATTATTTTTAATTTTTATTTTAATTGTTGTTCAAGTGCAGTTTTCTGTCTTTTACTCCCATCCCAGTCCACCCCCGCAGTGCTCCCCACCTTCCTCCCATTTCCACCCCCCTTACTTTTTGTCAATGTGTCCTTTATATTTGTTCCCGTGACCCCTTCCCCCTTTCCCCTGAAATTCCCTCCCGTCTCCCCTCTGGTTACTGTCAGCCTGTTTTCTATCTCAATGTCTTTGGTTATATTTTACTTGCTTGTTTGTTTTGTTGTTTAGGTTCCTGTTAAAGGTGAGATCATATGCATTTTTAAAAAGTAGGTAAATAAAAGCAAGCTTCTCGTAAAAGAACTTTGGCTTCATAAAGCCAATTATCTATAGTCTTTCTGAGATGAATAGAGGAGGTTTTGGAAAGGTAAATGATTTTGTGGGCTTTGATGTTCTAAAGACACACTTCTGGCACTGTAGAATTTCATTATAAAACAAAGACAGTTATTTTTAATACCTCAGCAGTTGGGTAGCTACTCAAATGGTTATAAAGAACTGACAAATTCATTCACCCAATTTTGAGATAGTTTTTCAATCTGAGTACATTTTTCCAGTTTACAGACAGCACATAGTTTAGGGTCGGCTCTGAGAACCATAAAGGCTTAGAACCTCTGCCTATTTCCCTTGGGAATAGTGAAATAGGTACAGCTGCAAGATAATAAAATTAGTGCCATTGGCTGGCCAAACCTCCCCATTGCCCACTTTATACTGGGATCAGACAATGTTATGAAGGAAGATTAGCCTCTTCCTTGAAGAACTCAGGGTCAAGTCTCTTACCAACTGGAAAGTATGTACCTCAAAAGGGGACTCTCAAGGCACTGTGGACTGGTTCTGCACATATAGAGAGATGGATATGTAGTAAGCTGAGAGTTAGAGGCATCCCTGTAAGTGTCTGGGCTATTTTGGGCCATTCCGAGTAGAGTGGGTACCCTGTTAAGCTGTCCCTGAGGCTTTCATGGAAGTTAGTAATGAAGAAAAGATGGTTAGCAAACATTCAGTCAGTCTCAAGATTAGTTTTTCTGGGGAGTGTTACAGAGAAATCCAGTCAGATCACTGGGGAGAAGGAAAGTGGGGCCATAGAAGGAGTTTGCAGAGGAAATGGTAAGCAGTCTAGGATGGGATTGGTTGAGAAGATGAATGCCTCCAGAATACATGGAATTATGAGCTAGAAGATTTGAAATAAAAGAGGGGGGTTCTTTCGCTGGCTTGGGCTCTCTGGCTTGGGGTCTTATAGGATGGTTTGGACTATCTGGGTCCAGCATGGGCTCTCTCTGGTTGCCAGGCTCTTCTCCCTCCAGGATGCCTGGATGATCATACTGCAGCTGCCTGAATTTCCCAATGGACGATTTTGGACGGGAAGGAATTTAGGCTGGCGTGGCAGAGGGTGGCAGGTTTATTCTTTGGGTGTTCTGGAGGGAATAGGCTCTGAGGTGAAAGTCTGTCATTCTTCCAAAATTGTGTCGCTTTTGCATCTTATATTGTTTTAGATTGTAATCTAACCCTGTAGAAATAAGATAATTAAAATTAACAGGGGGAATGATAGAACTCAGATGTTAAGAGTTCAGCTTTAATTGGCAGGTTACATGATTAAAGCTATGACTTTGGTAGGCTTAAGTGACTGCTTTTGAATAAAGTCTCCTTTTTTTTTTTTTTTGTCACCAAACCTTTGCCTCTGGAATTTTGCCTAGAAGGTGGCAGCAGACAACAGGACCCCAAACGCTATTTGATAACAGAAGTTTCCTTTAAAACCATTATTTTCCCATTTGGTCCACTCTCTGATTTACTTAGTTCTAAACAGATCTGGATTTGCTGCTGAATCAGGGTCCTTGGCTAAGTCTGTCCCTGAAGATCCCCCTTAATTGCTGAGGTTACCTTTTGAAACACCTCTTTTTGCACCTGGGATCATTATCAGACCTGCTTTCTCTTCTTTTCTTTATTTTAAAAAATATTGTATTATTTAATTAATTTATTTATTTATTGTTCTTCAGTTGCAGTTGTCCCAATTTTCCCCTCCTTGCTCTCCCCTGCCCCATTCACCCTGTACTCCCACAGTCAATCCTCACCCTGTTGTCCATGTTCATGGGTCCTTTATACATGTCACTTCGCTAGACCCTTCCCCTCCTTTCCCCTAATACCCCCCTACTGCCACCCCTCTGATCACTGACAGTTTGTTGTTATGTCCATGTCTCTGTTTCTTTTTTGCTCATTTGTTTGTTTTGTTCATTAGCTTCCATTTATAGGTGAGATCGCATGGTATTTATCTTTCACTGCCTGGCTTATTTTACTTAGCATTATACTCTCCAGTCACATCCACGCTGTCATAAATGTCAGGGTTTCCTTCTTTATTTCTGCTGCATAGTATTCCATTGTGTAAATGTACCACAGGTTTTTGATCTACTCATTTACTGATGGGTGCTTATGCTGTTTCCAACACTTGGTATTGTAAATTGTGTTGCTATGAACATTGGAATGCATAGATTCTTTTGAATTGGTATTTCAGGATTCTTAGGGTATAATCCCAGCATTGGGATCAGTGGTTCAAAATGCAATTCCACTTTTAGGTTTCTGAGGAAATTCTATAATGTTTTCCACAGTGGCTACACCAGTATGCATTCCCACCAATAGTGCACTAGGGTTTCCTTTTCTCCACATCCTTGCCAGAGCTTGTCACTTGTTGATTTGTTAATGATGGACACTGACCAGTGTGAAGTGGTACCTCGTTGTAGTTTTAATTTGCATTTCTCTGTTGGCTAATTTTTCTCCTCTCATCTATCCTAATCATGATTGCTAAAGACTTTGAAAGCCATATTGACTAACTCTGATTGAGGGGACTGAGGGCCCTTTTCTAGTTTTGCGAGTATATGCTGAATGTCAGGGGCTGACTGGGAGATTAAGTGCATTGCTAGGATAGACTGACCCTCCCTACAATCAGGGCCTAATTAGTGTAGAGGAAAAAAGCCCCTGGAGAGCCTAGAGAGGAAATGAGAAGGATTCTCATCTGACCCTTGAGTGATCTCCTTAACCTTGCCATAGTTAACAGGCTTAGTAGTGGCCCACTTCATTCCCTCTACAAGGCAAGAAAGCAAGTGATCCCATGAACTGTAGTCAGGGCAATTAACTTGGTAGTTCAAATTTGGGCCCTTGTCACAGATGGCTGTGGAGCTAAGGACAGAAGTATTTGGCAGCCTCCAGTTTAGGTCATCCCCATATCTTTGTGCCTTGGCCCAAATATGGCTTCTCTCTCCTTAATTGGTACATGTAGAAAATATAATGTGAACATCTCTCCAAGAGAGGTCATATGAGAGGGTGATTTATTCAAACTCCTTTGTAAGTTTAGCTGGATTTGCCAGAAAACTGCCAAATCTTAACCTCAATTTGGAAGAGGTCTGACATTGAAAATGGAGCCTGGACCTGAACAATGCCTTTCAATCCAGCAACCTGATAGAGAGGGTGTTGGGTTGCAAACTTAGGGCATTACTGAAAGGAAAGGTTGTAACGGGAATGGCTGGGAGAAACCCATCTGAAAAGAGGCAGAGGAAGAGGTCTGGAGAGGAGAAGTAGGGAGAGGAGATGGAGAGAGTGTTAAAGAGTCAGGGAAAGGGAAAGAAAAGTGGCTTGAGTTAAAAAATGACTTTTTTCTCTGCATTGAGAGGCAGGCACAATTTTCCCCAGCATTTAGCAACTCCTGGGTCTCCAGGAGGAGAATTTAGATTGTTCTACAGTCTGGGGTGAGTGAGATTTTCTTCTCTTTGTACACTTGGCTTTATTTAACATAGGCACAGGGGCCAAGCCTAATTTGAAATGAAAGTTGAGGACAACACTGAGGTAAGAAAAAAAAGGGAGGAGAAACCAAATATGGTGGTGAGGTAGGTGGGAGAAGAAGTTACTTGCTCACGCACACAACTGGGACACCTAGCAGATCTTTTGAACAGAGTGAATGGCCAATGGTGGCTTAGCTTATATGAAGTTTGGAGGCTAAAAATTGCAGAAGACATTGAAAAACAGATGGTAAGAA
>PVKM010042027.1:0-12945 GCA_004027735.1 Carollia perspicillata | reverse complement strand
ATAGATTATATGTTGAGTCACAAAACAAGTCTTAGCAAATCTAAGAAATCTGAAACCAGATTTTCAAAGATGGCAGCAGAGTAGATGGAAGCTGCATCCACTTGCTCCTGCCCCCAATCCAGATTTACAGCGGAGCTGCCCAGTAACCAACTGATCAATCAACTGAAACCTAGCTGATATGAAATTTTACAACCAACGAGTACAGAAGGTGCTACCTGAAGACTGGTAAGAGTGGTAGAAACATGGACAGGGAAGACTCCCATGCACAGCTGCTGGGGCAGCTGAGAGACAAGATAGAAATCATGGCTGCAGAGCTCCCTCCCCCTAGGAGCAAGGGACCTTAACCCCAAGCAGGGGTCCTAAACCCACAGCAATAGAGACAGGAAGAGGGGACTGTGTGGCATCTAGCGGTGGGAATCACTGAGGATCTGCCATGCCTGTGAGACTCAGAGTGCATACTTTCAGCATGGACCTCCCATATTGTTGCAGCATCAGCCTGGAGAGTCCACCATAAGGGCTTGGACTGCTAGAAGGTCCATGCAGCCACATTCAGGTCCCACAGAGGCACCTGCAGGCTATGGTCAACAGGGGCTTTGAGGGAACTCAAAGTTTTTTGCTGTGGCCTTCGGCGGAGAACCAGACAGCAACTTAACTAAGTGGAAAAAAAGACTGGTCTCCCCATTCCTGAGCACACAGGTGGTACCCCAACCTCCACCTTTGGGCCACTATAGCTGCTGAGTTCGGAGGCACAGAGGAGTTGTGGAGAGCTGGGAATTTTGTGCCTGTCCTGCAGTTTTTGCAGTCATTCCACCCTAAGCTGGGACTTTGAATCCTCCCCTGCTAAGGCCAGCTGCATGGAGAGATCTGGGTGCGGAGAAAGGAGGGAATATTGGGCCCCATCCCACTTGGTTTGGCAGAGAGCTGGGTGCTGCACTGAGTGAAGAATTTTGGACTGTGTCTTCTGGGGAAGCTACTGTCTGGAAATTAGATGGACAAGGGCGGAACTGCTCAGATACTTTGCAGGGAAGCAAAACCAATCTCACCCCATGCTACCCCAGGAAGGGGGAGGAGTGCCCACCCCCACCTACAGGTTTGTGAGCACCACCCCCAACAGGAAACTGTTTAAATAAGCCCTGTCAAGTCCCATATTCCCCCAATGGGTGCACTTCCATGGGGGAAAGAAAGAGCAGCTCAGAACAAGGACTTTGAAAGTGTGAAACTCTAGGAGGGACAGAGAGCTTAGCCTCCTCCTGAGCTCTAGAGATGAAACAGAGAGTTTAGCCTACTCCTGCAAGCTGGGCCAGCATCAGCCCTAATGGGAGACTTTTTTGATCTAATCCCTGGAGTCCAGGGTTTCTGAGCTTGTTCCTGCAAAGGGGACAGCTGACTGTACCCATCCTTAATTGGCAGTTAGCCTCCCTGAGGAAATTAGAGCTAGAGTCTCTGGCAGAAACTAAAGGGTTTGGCTTTGAAGCAAGGTAATTTCCCAACACTGAGTGTGATACAGACTACATAACCCACTAGTAGGGGACACACCAGCCCTAACTCAACTGGCCTGGGCTCATCCTACAGTCTCTCATCAAAAGGCTCAGGAGGAAAACCAGGAAACCTCAGAGAGGCAGAGTAGCTGAAAGGTGGAGGCAGACCTCAGGGAGCCTCAGCTCTACACAGAGCTGTCCCCAGCTCTATCCAGGAAGAAGTTGACTCTTTTAAAAAGATGGCCCCTCACAGGCACAAGAAGATCAGGTAGAGAGACTTAAACAGTGAACAGCATAATAGCTACAGGCAGGTAGCCCAAGGCTGGCTACACACAATGTCTGACAGCAACCTGTATCTGAACCCCACCCAAGTGGATCTAGACCAACAAAACCAGTGGTGAGCTTCAGACAACCCCAGTGCTTGACCCAACTATCCATACAATCAGTACACCCAAAAGGGGTTCCTGTAGGCACCAGACACTGCTGGGAACAATGCAGCCTCAAGGAGCAGCAACTGCACAGCATCCCACAATGGTATTTGAGGGTTACCCATATAGTCTCCCAGCCTGAAGGGTTAACTCTACCCACCAAAAGACCAAAAGCATTTAACTCAACTACAACAGAGGGGACACATAACCCACAAGAAACACTCCTGGACCACAGAGATCAGGTGTTTTGGAAGATTGTGCCACTGACCCCAACAACGAGACACCTTTATCATAAAACCATCAAACCAAGTTTGAGAGACATAGCATATCTACCAAATACACAGAGAATAAATGGTACAACAAAGAAAAATATCCCAAATGAAAGAACAATAGGAACCCACAGAAAAATAATTAAAAGAAATAGATTAAATGGAAGGAACCCAAATACCAGATGCAGAGTTTAAAATAATTCTTATAAGTATGCTCAATGACCTTAGGGGAATAATGAATGATCTCAGTGAGAACTTAAACAAAGTGATAGTAAGCATTAAAAAGGATATAGAAACCATAAAGAAGAACCATTCAGAAATGAAGATTACAATATCTGAAATGAAGAACTCACTAGAAGAAATCAACAACAGGTTAGATGAAGCAGAGGACTGAATAGACAAATTAGATAACAAGATAACAGTATCCACCCAAAGAGAAAATGAAAAAAAAAAGGGAGACTTAAGAGAAACAAGGGAAGCATAAGGGACCTCTGGGACAAGATAAAGAGTAACAACATCCACATTATAGGGATACCAGAAGGAGAAGAGAGTGAGCAAGGGATAGAGAGCCTGTCTGAAAAATTTTATGGCAGAAAACTTCCATAACCTGGTGAACAAAAAAGTTATACAAGTTCAGGAATCACAGAGAGTCCAATCAAGATGAACCTAGAGAGATCCACACAAAAAGACACCGTAATTAAATGGCAAAGAGCCAAGACAAAAAGAGAACCTTAAAGGTAGCAAGAGACCACGGTCAGTTATCTACAAGGGAGTCCCCATAAGGCTGCCTGCTGATTTCTCAACAGAAACGATTCAGGCCAGAAGGGATTGACATGAAGTATTCAAAATGATGAAGAGTAAGAACATGCAACCATGAATACTCTACCAAGCAAGGCTATCATTTAAAGTTAAAGGCCAAATAAAGAGCTTCCCAGACAAAGGAAAGGCTAAACAAATTCCTTACCACCAAACCAGACTGCAAGAAATGTTAAAGGACATGCTCTAAGAAGAAGAAATATATAGAGAGAGGAACATATTTATAATAAAAATGGCAATAAATAAGTACCTATCTATAATAACCTTAAATGTAAATGGACTAAATACTCCAATAAAAAGACATAGGGTAACTGAATGAATGAGAAAACATGGCCCATACAAATGATGTCTACAAGACATGGAGGAAAATATTCCATGCAAACAGAAACAGGGTGGGGGAAAGCTGGGGTAGCAGTACTTATATCTAACAAAATAGATTCAGAAAAAAGGCCATGACAAGAGACCAAAAAAAGGTTGCTGTGTAATACTAAAGGGACTGATCAAACAAGAAGATATAACCCTTGTAAACATATATACACCCAATACAGGAGTGCCTAAACATAAAAAAAAAAAAAAAAAAAAAAAAAAAAAAAAAAAAAAAAAAAAAAAAAAAAAAAAAAAAAAAAAAAAAAAAAACCTGATGGACTTTAAAGAAGAGAACAGTGATCAGTCAAAAGCGAGGGATTTTAACACCTCCACTGTCATCAATGGATACATCTTCCAGACAAAAAAAATGAACAAGTAAATAGTGACATTAAATGACACACTAGATCAAATGGATATTTACAGAACGCTTTATTCCAAAGCAGCAGCAAAATATAGCTCAATACATTCTTCTCAAGTTCACATAGATAATTCTAAAAGACAGACTACATGTTAGGACACAAAATAAGTCTTAACTAATTCAAGAAGATTAGAATCATATCAAGCATTTTCTCAGATTGCAATGGCATGAAATTAGAAATCAACCTCAATAAAAAGACTAAAAATCATTCAAATAAATGGAGACTAAATAGCATGTTATTAAATAATAAATGGGTTAAGCATATCAAGGGAAAAATAAAAAAAAAATTACCTGGAAACAAATGAAAATGAGCATACAACAACCCAAAATCTATGGGACACAGCAAAAGCAGTCCTGAAAGGGAAGTTAATGGGATTATAAAAGAATTAGAAAAACAACATAAAAAAATAAGTCCAGAGTAAGTAGAAGGAAGGAAATAATGATGATCGGAGCAAAAATAAATGACATAGGACTTAAAAAACAATACAAAAGATAAATGAAACCAAGAGCTGGTTCTTTGAAAAGATAAACAAGATTGATGAACCTCTAACCAGATTCATCAAGAAAAAAGAGAGAGGGCCCAAATAAACAAAATCAGGATTTAAAAGGAGAAGTTATAACTGATACCACAGAAATTACAAGGAATTATAAGAAAATACTATGAACAACTATATGCCAAGAAATTGGATAACCTGGGTGAAATGTATAAATTTCTAGAAACATACAACCTTCCGAAACTGAATCAGGAACAATCAGAAAACATGAACAGACCAACAATTAATGAAATTGAAGTAGTAGTCAAAAAACTCCCAACAAACAAAACTCCTAGACAAGATGGCTTGACAAGCAAATTTTACCAATCATTCAAAGAACTAACGCCTATCCTTTTCAAACTATTTCAAAAAATTTAAGAGGAGGGAAGACTTCCAAGCTATTATTACGAAGACAGTGTTATCCTAATTCCAAAACCAGATAAAGACATAATAGAAAGAAAATTACAGGCCAATACCCCTGATGAACATATATGCTAAAATACTCAAAAAAATATTAACCAACCAGATCCATCAATACATTAAAAAGATCATACACCATGATCAAGTAGGATTTTTCCAGCATACAAGGTTGGTATAATATTTGCAAATCAATAAATGTGATACATCACATAAAAATGAAAGATAAAAATCACATGATCATATCAATAGATGCAGAAAAAAAACATTTGGTAAAATCCAACACCTATTTATGATAAAACTGACCAAAGTGGGAACAGAGAATCATACCTCAACATAACAAAGTCCATCAGTGAATAACCTATAGCCAACATCATACTCAATGTGCAAAATCTAAAAGTGCTCCACTTAAGATCAGGCACAAGACAGGAATATCTGCTTTCACCTCTTTTATTCATCATAGTACTGGAAGTCTTAGCCACAGCAATCAGACAAGAAGAAATAAAAGGCATCCAAACTGGAAAGGAGAAAGTAAAATTGTCATTATTCACAGACTACATGATATTATATGTAGAAAACCCTAAAGACTCCACCAAAAATATACTAGACCTAATAAACAAATTTGGAAAAGTAGCAGGATACAATATCAATACTCAGAAATCGATGGCATTTTATATACCAATAATGAACTATCAGAAAGAGAAACTTTAAAAAAAATCCCATTTACTACTGCAACAACAACAACAACAACAAAAAAGATACCTAAGAATAAATTTAACCAAGGAGGTAAAAAGACCTGGGCTTGGAAAAATGACAGAACACTGAAGAAATACATTAAGGAAGAATAAAAATAAGTGGAAGCATATACTGTGTACATGGATTCAAAGAATTAACATCATTAAAATGTATGTACTACCCAAAGCAATTAATAGACTCAATGCAACTCCTAGTAAAATACCAATAGCATATTTCATAGATCTACAACAAATTTTTATATTTGTATGGAACAAAAAAGACCCTGAATATCCTCAGCAAACTTGCAAAAGAAGAACAAATTTGGAGGCATCACAATACCTGATATCAAAGTATAAGGCCGCAGTAATCAAAACAGCCTGGTACTAGTATAAGAACAGGACACAGAGCAATGGAACAGAACAGAGAGCCCAGAAATAAATGTACACCTTTATAGTAAATTGATATTTTACAAAGCAGTCAAGAGTATACAGTGGAGAAAAGACAGTTTCCTCAATAAGTGGGTGTTGGGAAAACTGGACTGGTACTCGCAAAAACATGAAATTAGACCACTAATTTACACCATACACAACAATAAGCAAAAAATGGAAAAAAGACAAATGTAAGTTGCAAAACCATAAAAATCCAAGAATAGAACATAGACAATAAAATCTCAGATATCTCACATAGCAATATTTTTACCAATACATCTCCTAGAGCAAGGGAAACAAAGAAACCACCAGCAAGATAAAAAGGGATACCACTGTATGGGAGAATATATTTACCAATGATACATCTGAAAAGGGTTTAATCTCCAAAATATACAAAGAACTAATGCAAAACACAAGGAAGACAAACAATCCAATGAAAAAGTGGGCAAAGAATCTGAATAAGCATTTCTCCAAAGAGGACATACAGATGGCCCATAGATATATGAAAAATTGCTCAACATCACTAATCATCAGAGAAATGCAAATTAAAACCACAGTGAGATACCACCTCCCACCTGTCATCAATAAGTCAACAAACAATAAGTGTTGATGAGGATGTGGAGAAAAGGGAACCCCAGCGCATTGTTAGTGGGAATGCAGATTGGTGCAGCCATAGTGGAAAACAGATGGCATATCCTCAAGAAATTCAAAGTGGACCTGCCTTTTGACCCAGTGGTTCCACTTCTGGGAATATATCCTAAGAATCCCAAAAACACTAACACAAAAAATATATATATTCACCCTTATGCTCACAGCAGTATTATTTACAATAGCCAAGAGCTGGAAACAGCCTAAGTGTCCATCAGTAGATGAGTGGATAAAAAAAGCTGTGGCACATGTACACAGTGGAATACTATGCAGCATAAAAAAGAAGAAACTCTTACCTTTTGTGACAGCATAGATGGACCCGGAGAATATTATGCTAAGTGAAATAAGCCAGTCAGTAAAAGACAAATACCATATGATCCCACTAGTAAGTGAAATCTGATGAACAGAAGGAAAACAGAAGCATTGATACATGGAACAGAATAACAGCTGTCATAGAGAAGGGGGCACTGGATGAAGGAAGGTGAAGGAATTAACCAAAAAACATATATGCATGACCCATGGGCTGCAGGTAGGGAGAGTGGAGCTGGGAGGAGGTGGGCAAAGGGAGAAAAGCTGTAATAGCATAAACAATAAGAGCCAAATAAATCTTGAAAAAAAGAAATTTGAAGTCATCATAAGTATTTTTCCATCAACAATAGCATGAAAACAATAACAGAAAACCACAAATCCACATTAATGTGGAAAGAAAATACAATAATAATGAAGAAAAATTCACAACTATGTAGAAATTAAACAATATACTTCTTAACCAATGGGAAAAAAAGAATAAATAAAAAGGGAAATAAAAAAATATCTAGAAACAAATGAAAATGGAAACACAGCAATCTAAAACTTATGGGATGCAGCAAAAGCATTTTTAGAGGAAGTATATAGCAATATGTGCCTAGATCAAGAAAACATACAATGGAATACTACTCAACCATTAAGAAAAGGTGAATTACTGCCATTTGCAAAAACATGAATGAACAGTGAGCATATCATGCTAAAAAAATAACTCAGTTGGAAAAGGACAAGGTCTATATGATTTCATTCACATGTGAGATAAAGAACAGAAAACAACAAACAAACTGAAACAAACAAAGTCATAGACACAAACTGCAGTATGGTGGTTACTAGAGGGGAAGGGAGAGTGGGGAGCAGGTTGAAGAGGGTAAAGGGGGTCAAACACATGGTGATGGAAGGAGACTAGCTTTTGGGTGGTGAGCACACAGTGCAGTATACAGATAGTGTATTATGGAATTGTACACTTGAAACTCATATAACCTTGTTAATGAATGTCACCTTAATAAATTTAACTTTTTAAAAAGAAAACAGAAAAGTTCAAATAAACAACCTAACTTTACGCTTCAGGGAACTAGGAAAAAAAGAAGAAATGAAGCCCAAAGTCAGCATAAGGTAGAAATAACAAAAATCAGAGCAGAAATAAATAAAATAGAGACCAGAAAAATGATAGAAAATAACAACGACACCAAACTAGTATTTTAAAAACCAAACAAAATTGACAAACTCGTTAGCTTGTCTAAGAAAAAATGAGTGAAGACAAAATCAAAAGTGAAAGAGGAGACATTGCAATGATACTACACAAATACAAAGGATCATAAAGGACCACTGAATACAATGACCTTCCAAGAAACCAGATAATCTATAAGACACAGATAAATTCCTAGAAACATACAAGCTACAAAAATTGAAGCTTAAAAAAAAAATAGGAAATCTAAAGATACCGATAATGAGTAAGGAGATTGAATTAGTAATCAGAAACCTCCCAACAAAAAAAAGCCCAGGTCCACATGGCTTCACTGGTGAATTCTACCAAACATTCCAAAAAGAATTAATGCCCATCAACTTCAATCTCTTCCAAAAAATTAAAGAAGAGGAAACACTCCCACACTCATTTCACAAGGCCAGCCTTGCCCTGACACCAAGGCCAAACAAGAACATTGCAAGAAAATAAAACTGCAGGCTAATATATCTGATGCATATAGGTGCAAACAATTTTGGCAAAATAATAACACAGTTTTTTCAATAGTACATTAAAAAGATCATGCACTATGATCAAATGAAATTTATCCCTGTTTACTTTTGCCTTTAGTTTGGTCAGCATTTGTTTCCTATATTTTGTGCATATGTATTTATAATTATATTCCCAAAAGGTTAGATACAGTGACCCTCCTGTTATTATAAAATGTCCTTTTTGTATATTTAGTAACTTTATTTGCTTAGACTTTTGTCTGATATTCTTATAACTATTTCAGCTGTCTCTAGTTACAGTTTGAATTATATGTTTTTAATCTATTTTACTTTCAACCTATGTGTCTTTGAGTCTGTAGTACATCACTTTTTCTCTTTTTGTGTATATCTATATTGTCTTATTCTACTGAATGTTTAAGAAAGATGTTAATCCCTCATAAACTCATCCAAAAAAACAAACAAAAAAAAAACAGGAAGGAAACTCTTTACAACTCATTCTATGAAGCATGCATTTCCCTGACACAAAAAAAACAGACTTAAAAAAAAATCACACCAAAGAATGGGTATATATGGTTTTGTTTGAGTAATAATAAAAATGTTCTGACATTACATACTGGTGATGGTTGACATTTCTCTAAATAGACTAAAGACCACTAAATTTTACACTTTAAAGGGATGAGTTTTAAGATATAAATTCTGGTTAACTCTTGCTTTCAAGAGTTAACTATCCCCTTCCTTTTTCTAGAAACTAGGGTAAATGCCAAGTTTTTTGCTGCTATGAAACATGAAGTAATCCCTTCATAACACCTACCATGATTGCAACAACAAAAAAAATTACTTGCATAACATATTTACTTAACATCTACCCTCCCTGATACATTGTGACTGCCACCAGTACAGAAACCAAGTCTATTTTTTCTACCTCTACAATATCCAGGCCTAGCAAAAAATAAAAAAGAAGGAAAGAGAACAGGGAAGATGAATAGAAAAGAATGGGGGGATGGATTTCCTCCTTGATTTCCACTCTCAAACTCAATGCGTTGGCAACTGTTTCCTTGCGTTCATCTGATCATGACCTGTATATTTCAGAAATAGAATTTGCATATCTCAAAAAAGAAAAAAGTGATAGAGTAATTTACACCATAGGAAAGAGAGAATAAAAGCTTTTAAAATTATTTCCTCGGGTATCGAAATGAAACTTCTATTTTAAAAAAAATTACATGTCACACACATATCAGTACATTGTTTCTAGCAGAGGTATTCTTCCTATTATAACAAAAAGATAAATTATTTTAATTAATACGCTTAAAGTATTCATCATTGTTGTAAACTGTACAGATCTACTGTAGTCCACATGCAAAGAGTTACATAAAGCATTTTATACAAGTATATGAATTAACTATTTAACACCCATTTCTCAAAAGCATTCACAAGACTTCAAAATAGGATATTTATAAAATAAAAAGTTTTGCTAAAAAGCAAATACAAACAACCACAATAGTTACAGAGGACTGCGAAGAGCTGAGAAGTGTGGAAGGACCGCGGCGTGCTCTCCGCTGCAGGCACCATTACTGCACAGTGAGAGGCACGGAGCAGTCATTCCGAGAGCATTTTTTAAAGGAATCAAGCAATCTCTCCATAATCTTGTTTCCTCTCTCCATGCATGGACTGTTTTCTTCTCCAGATCAGTCTCGCCACTCATTTTGAAAACTTCCTTTCCAACAACGTGATAAACTTTGCCCATGGTGTTTCCATTCCTGGAATGGAAGTTTTCCATTCCTGGAAACACCTTCTCTCCTTCAGCTATTCAATGTGAATCCTTCCGGATTTTCAAAAGACCAATGCAAATTTCAGCAAAGCAAACCAATTCTGACCTGTCTAGCCCATAAAAATCTTTTAAGCTCTGTACTGCCTAAGAACATGGTATCTGCTATGCATCCAGATTACCTCAAGAGAATTTTTTTTTATATAGGGACCCATTTTAAAACTACCAAATCAGTATGTAATTTTCAGGTCCGAATCTTTTAAAACCTCCCACTGGTCTACAAATCTGCCTTTAAAAACCATTCTTCTGTACCACATCTACTTGAGCTGGGTTTTAAACATTTTGTTATGTAAAGACAAAGCTCGAGAATTGTATCATAATCCTCTGTTATATCCCCTCCCCCAATCTCAGCAGCTGTTAAAATGGCTTTCATCAAGAAGACAGGAGATAACAAATGTTGGGGAGAATGTGCAGAACTGGGAACACTTACACACTGCTGGTGGGAATGGAAATTGGTTCAGCCACCATGGAAATCAGTATGAAGTCTCTTCAAAATTAAAAACAGAACTAACATATGATCTAGCAATCCCACTTCTGGGTATAAACCCAAAGGAAATGAAAACAGGGCACTGAAGACATACATGCACTCCCATGTTCACTGCAGCATTAATCACAAAAGCTAAGACATAGAAAGAACTTAAGTGCCTGTCAACACATGAATGGATAAAGAATATGTGCTCTATGTACACAGCAGAACAGTATCCAATTGAGCTAGGACATCCTGCCATTTGCAACAGTATGGATGGATCCTGAGAACATTCTACGTGGCGTAAGGCAGAGAAAGTCAAATACTGTATGATATCACTTATATGTGGAATCTAAAAATGCCAAACTTGCAAAAACAGAGTAAAATGGTAGTTGCCAGGGGTTGGGGTAATAGGATAGACATTGCTTAAGGCAAGGGTGTCAAACTCATTTTCACTGGGGTCCACACCAGCCTCGTGGTTGCCTTCAAAGGGCCGTATGTAATTTTAGGACTGTGTAAATGTAATGACTCCTTAACAGTTAAGAGAAAGCTCAGTACTGTGGCCAGGTAGAAACAAGGTGCCAGGTTGGATAAAACCAGGTGGAGGGCTGGATTCAGCCTGTGGGCCTTGTGTTTGCCACCTGTGGCTTAAGGGAACAAATTCACAACAAGTAGTAAATAAGTCCTAGAGATCTATTACATAGTATAGTAAGACAACAATATTGTGTTATAATCAAACTTGCTAAGAGACTAGATCTTAATTATTTCAGCCACTAAAAAGAAATGATCATTTTATGTGACTTGACAAGAGGTGCTAATTATTGCTATAATGGCAATCATATTTAATATGTAAATCTATCAAATTAACATGTTGAATACCTTAAATACACACAATGTTGTATGTCAAATATATTTCAATTTTTTTAAGTCTTTTCCTACACTAAGATTAAAGGGGAATTCATTTATATTTTCTCCTAGTACTTGTATGGCTTTAATGATTACATTTAGGTTTCTCATCTATTTGCAGTTTATTTTTGTGTATTATTTGAGATATGATCCTAACTTTGTATGATTTCCAAATAGCAACCCAGTTGTTCCAGTAAACATTTACTGAAAGATCGATGTTTATCCTATTGACTTAAGATGACACCTTTGTCACATGCTGAGTTTCCACATGTATTTGGGTCTGTTTCTGTGGTTTCAGTTCTAATACATTAGTCTGTTTATCCATCCATATGCTAGTAACACACCATCTTAATTACCGAGGAGTCCAAGTGTGTCTCCATACCCAGCATTACTCACCCGGCCCCCATGCTTGCTCCTTTTAGTGTTTCCCCTGCTCATTTTCCCCTTGTGAAATTTAGTAGCAACTTGTCTAACTCCGTAAGAGAGGTTAGTTGGCATTGTTATTGGGATTGCTTTCTATCCCTGACTTTGGATAGTATATTTGAAAGATTCTGAGAAACTGTGGGTGTGAGCCTTCACACTTGATTTCTATAAGAAAGAAAAAAATGGCTACATGGCACGAGACATGTAAAAATAAACCCTGACAATAAAATTGACAAATTGCCCCCTTGGTATTATTAGGGGCAAGAACTTAAAAATACTAACATGTTTTTTAGGGGACCCACTCCAGAGGTTAACTTCTTTTTAACGTGTATGTACATTCAATGTCACTGAGACTGATTGTTTTTCCTTAAAATTGCCTTTTGAATTGGTTCCCTATTTTTGTACCCACTGCCTTTGCCCTAATTCAACTACTCAGTTTCTCTCTCTTGCACTCTGACATCAAAGTCCAAAGGCATGTCCAATTATCTTCAAAAAGCATTGGTAGTTATTGTTTAAAACTTAAATCTAATTTTATAACGTCGTGACTTAAAACTCTGAGAGGATTCTCTGCTGCTGCCGCCTTCAGGAAAGTTCCCCAGTGACTCAGTACACCATTCAAGGCCCTTTACAATCAGACCTAGCTCGGTTCTTAGGTTTGTCTTCTTCTCGACCTCCACATTGCTCATGGTTGTCACAGACCTGCATACTGCTACAGAATGGACCCGGGGTTCACAGGGTCCATCTGTCACTATGGAATCTTTGCCCATCACTTGCCATGCTGCACTCTTGATGGGAAT
>PVKM010042026.1:0-12882 GCA_004027735.1 Carollia perspicillata | reverse complement strand
AAAAAAATAGCACTTATTCAAGGCATTTGAGCTGAAGAGATTTACTGAATATGTTTGAGACAGTGTTTTCATGCTACAGAGTAAGAAATTTTAAGTAAAAAGGTAGATATGACTATAGATTTCCATGAAACTGATAAAATTATGAATTTTCATGAATCTTACTTGCACATGTTTCTTCGAAAGATTCACTCCTAATTGGAAATTTTGAAACTTGGGGTTCTGTTTTCTTAGTGAGGACTACTAAAATTGTGTAAGTTCATCCCTACCAAACTTAAATCTGCTCCTGGGCATTATTATTAATTTATTTCAGCTGTCCTTCCACTGTGGCATTTTCTTAGCCCTTTATGCCCTAATATTTCTAATCTCTCTCCATCTCTAAGTTCTTTCTCTTTTTCCTACTTTCCTCCTCTTCCTTTCTTAACAAAAATTATCTATATCTCATTTGAATGAATTTAGTTCTCACCTTCAAGTTTTTCATGCTCCAAGTGGACTTTGCCCCAGGTAGGCTATTATTTTCAAAGGAAAAAGAACTCTCATGCCAACTTTTAAGGTAAAAAAATTCCATCTAATTACATAGATTTTTACCTCCATTCCCTCTTACCACTGATTACAGACTCTTTATGTTATTTCCATGGAAATATCTGTCTTTGATCCAAACTGGCATGTTTCTCATGAAAAGATTAAAAGCATCTATTGAGGTATTCTAATTTTAAGACACCTCTTGACTTCATAAGTGAAACCTATAACTTTGTATCAGTTCTCTTTTTTTATGATTCCAAATCCAGTTTCATACTCAAGATATGGGTATTTAGAGTTAAAAGTACTATTTCCATTTCTTCCCAAATTCTTCTCACATATGAATCACTTCTTTGCTCCCAATCTGTTTTCCTTTAGTCAGGGTTATAGTGATTGCTAAGAAGGGGGTCGCAGTCTTTTCCGGATCACGTATCCCACTTTTAGAATACGATGAAAGCTATAAACTATCTCCTTAAATATATGCACATGCAACACGTTTTTCTTCAACACTAGGGGCTACTTTATGAAGCCCATCCATGAACTCTCAGGCCCGTCCTATCAGATTAAGTGTTCTTGTACTACAACATGTGTTGAGTCAGCTTGAAAATTTATTTTTATTCTTTGTAGTTTTTTTAGTTTTCTTACTATGTTTCTGCAGATCTTTTTGAGGAGATATTTTGCATGAATGTAGAGTGTTGGATTACTATAGTCTTATCATTTTAGGGAGAGGACACTCTATTGTGGGGTGAAGTCTGTTACAGTTTTTTTTTCCAAGAACAAAGTGACTCTTCTCATTTAAAACACATTAAGGGTTGAAAAAGTCATTAGGATGTGAATGTGGATATCTCAGAAATTGATGTACTACAATTGGAGCTGTTATATTAATGAAAGTGAGATTATCATAGAAGTGAATCATATAGCTATAAACTTGTAACACAGAGAGGGATCCATTAGTGTGTCAGTGGAAATAATGTGATGATATCAAAGAAAATGGGTTTTGTCTTAATGTAGAGCAAGTGTGAGCAGAACATATATAGCTGAATTTTAGAAGGCTCTAAGGGGACTTAAAAGCTAAAACTAACCCTATATCTTAAAAGTCTTTAAAATAGATTGTATTGTTGAAGATGATTACAATGGGACGTTATTTATTATATCAGCTAATAAGGCAGAACTTTATTACTATAAGATTGTTTATTTTTACCTATCTTTTAATACAGGGGTGGGCAAAAGTAGGTTTATAGTTGTCCACATAGCAAAGACATACATACAGAGCTATGATTATTATAAGAACTTTATTGACTTAAACGAATGTTACTCACAACTCTAAACCCACTTTTTCCTAACCCTGTAAGTGCAGAATTTCTGCTGACACATAAGCACATTTTCTAAGCCTGCATCAATTTTTGGTAGCCTAAGAATCTAATATAAATTCTTTTCTCTGAAAACTATTCAAGGTCCCTGTTTAGAAAAGTGGCTTTTGGAACAGTAGTTATAGTAGTTGGAGATAAAATCAAGATATTAGAAGTTCCTCTTTAATTTCCTGTGATTGCAATTAGAACAACATTGTCCCTTGCCTTCTACATTAAAAAATGTGAGTAGAATTTCCTAAGTTGAATGTAGAGCAATTAGTTGTTTTCAAAGTTGGAAACCTGTGTGGCAGGTTTCCGTGTGAGAGCGGTGACAGAAATGGGTTGGCTGACTGCAATGGGAGTAACCTGGAGTGATCTGTCAGTAAATTTTTGATCTAGAGACCTCTGAGAAGTCTCATCCAGATAGTATTATTTGGAGTTTATAATTTTACCTTATTATCATCTTAGAATTTACTCAGATTTTGAACTAAAGGAAATCTCACGTCTCAGGCTAGAAACAATAGCTTCATATGATTTTGTATCTTGGAAAGTAAAAAAGTCTATATAAGATATATTTTCAGTGTTCAATCAATCATGTATGTGAAATGTTAAACATTAATTAAATAATTAATTGAGGTAATATTTTATCTACTTGTTCAAAAATTGGGGAACTCATAAACTAGACTATAGGGAAAATGTTTCATGTAAATTTTAATATTTTATCAATCTAATTGTGATTTCTAGAAATACAGATGATCAATTTATATTTATTAAATTGCCTCCTCTGACTCCATGAGACAAACATTTAAATAGATATTTTAAATATAGTGTGACCAGTGCTAAGTGATAGGGAATGTAGAATGCAACGAGGTACCTGGGGCAGACAGTTTAGTCTAGAAAATTCTGAGATAGCTATCAGCTGGTCCTCCATTGTATCTCAGTGCAAATCACAGCGCCATGAACATTGCAGATGTTTAGCAAATATCTATTAAATGAATAAATAAAGACATTATGCCTGCCCCATAGTAGTTAATAGTCTAGCTTGGAGACGACAGAGTTGTCTTAATTACATGCTTGTAGTAATAATGATGCTGATGATTATTTAGTGGGCATTTCCTCTGTGGTAGAAACTCTGGTGGGTGTTTTACATCTATTATTTCTAATCTCTTAAACAATTGTGAAAGGTAACTGTAAACTAGTAACTGACATTTCTATAATACATGTTGTGTACTAGTCTTTCTGTTTTCTTTGGGGGAAAGTGGGGAGATTAGGGAGAAGAGAGTCAAGTATGAGTCTCTTTTTCAGGCAAACTATACATACTGAGCAATGATGTAGAGATGTAAGAGTGAGTGGTTTGTTCACCTTTTAAAAAATTTACTGATTTTAGAGAGAGAAGAGGGTGTGCACAGAGAGAGAGAGAGAGAGAGAGAGAGAGAGAGAGAGAGAGAGAGAGAGAGAAACAGTGATTGTTGTTTCACTTATTTGTGCATTCATTGGTTGATTTTTGATTTTTGTATGTGCTCTGACCTGGAATTGAACCTGCAACCTTGGCATACTGGGACGACACTCTTTCCAACTGAACTACCTGGCCAGGGCTTGTTCGCTTTGTTTCAATGATCAAATAATTTGTAAAAGACGTTTGAAATTCAGTTTTACCCTGGACCTACAGACCCTCTGAACTTCATGTGACATGAGCCATTACTTTCCATAAAACGTGAATTTTTTTCTTAGGCTAAATCTTACTCTTTCTCTAGTATATATTGTTATATACCATGATCTTCACTTCATTATGGCTAGAGGGGAGAAGGTCACGATTCACTCTTTGTCATGCCAGAGAAAGTATGAATGTGACATCTGTAAGAGTCACAGAGGAAAAAGGAATTATACTGCACTGAATTTTAAAATTCTTACAAAATGTTCTTTTGCACTGTTGAAGGCTCCGTCTCTGGGAAACTGCTGCTGAAATAGCTCTCAGTCTCTCTTCCCTGCCCCCTGCCACTGCTTCTATTATATTCATATTAGAATAATGCAAAGAAGGAAAACAAGCATGTGATCTCGGCTGCTCTAAAAAATCCACTTTTGGTTTCTCTGCTTTTAAAATATGGCACGAATGATTTAAGCAAGTTATTAGTCACACTAGTGCGAGGATTTGACAAATTATAGATGAAAATGAGAAGCCCCTCTAAGAGAGGTTCATCGTAAAATTGTCAACACCCTCTTTAAGAGGCCCACCTGGAGGTGGCCGGAGTCTCTAAGATCACTAGCCTCAGATGGTCTGTTTTCTTCTCTGCTGAAGCACTAACTTCAACCACAGGTAGTAGTAAGTGGTAGTCAATTAAGCTTCTACATTAAAAATTAATAGCATTATGCAGTCTGATAGTCTCATAGTCTTGGCCTATGTGTGTTCACTGTTAGGCCACGCTTACTTTCTCTTTTTCTCCAGGGAATGCATTACATTCAGCAACCAGAGCTGACCAGCGAGCCCTTCCATCTTTTCCTTTCTCTGCTAATGAGCTGCCAGCCAGGCATCACCAGCATCACCCTGTGCAGACAGCGATTCTCTTCCTAGAACCAATCCCCACCAGCCGTGCTTGCTTTCTGCACTTGCCCCTGGTTCCAGGTGTGGACACAGGTATCCACATGAAATCTAGTGAAAATACTAAAGGGGATATAGAACTATCTGGCTTTATGCATTTGTTTTTTAATTTTATTTTTTGATTACAGTTTGATTCAAACTATTTTGAATTGGTTTCAGGTATACAGCTCAGTGGATAGATTCACATAGGTTATAAAGTGTTCCCTTCAATAATTCAAGTGCCCACCTGGCACTATAGATGGTTATTACAATATTATTGACTATATTTACTATGCTGTACCTTATATCCCCATGCCTATTTTGTAGCTACCAATCTATTTATTAACCGCTGGTAATAATAATTATGGTAATAATTAACCGCTGGTAATAATTAACTGCTGGTAATAATAATTCTGGTAGCATATAGTGGTGTATCAGGAAGTAAATGAAAGTCCTATTTTGGCCTCAATGACCTACTTATTCAGCTTTCTTCTTTCCTTCTCTATCACTGTATTTCCTTCATTCGAAAAATATACTTTGGCCCTGACTGGTGTGGCTCAGTGGGTCGGGTGTCATTCCACAAACCAAAAAGTTGCCAGTTCGATTCCCGGTCAGAACACTTGCCTGGGATTCTAGCCAGGTCCCCCGTTTGTGAGCATTCGAGAGGCAACTGATTGATGTTTCTCACTCGTATCACAGAGATGTTTCTCTCCCTCTCTTTTCCCCTCCCCACCTCTCTCTAAAAATAAATAAATAAAATCTTTAAAAAATATGTATATATACTGTGACCACTGTCAGGCCCAACTCTATCTCTCCTGATAAATAATTTGCAGTCATTTCAGATAAACTGCGCTTATTGTTTATAAACAATTATTTCATATTTTGAGATGATTGAAAGAACAAGCTTTCATCTGTTATTTGAAAAATTTCCACACTTTTTGCATTCTACTCCATAATACATTTGTGTTCACCTAAAGGCAACATTTCAAGTCATTTGCCATTGAATTAAGTTCTTGAATATTTCTCATGTCTACTTTGTGGACTTTTGAGGACACAGGTGTATTCCGTAATATTATTTCACGCAGGATGCATCTTTAGTTTGAGAATCTGGTTTTTTACATCGTTCACCTCCTTTGTATCGTTTTTCACACTTCCTTGTTATTCAGATTAAGCCAATCTATCTTTCCCTACCTCTTTGAAGGCTTCCTGGTGCCCTTCAGGTTTTATAGGTCTTCTGTTTTTTAACTTTTAAAATACTAAATGTTGTACTACACACTTTTTGAGCATCTAACTTAAAAAATGAAGACTCAATTATTTACTATCTTGTAATATTCTATGTTTTAATCATGTTTTCTTATTGAGACCATAAATTCCTTAAAGGCAGAGGGTGTATATTAACACTGAATGAATATCATCAATGATACTCTATACCATCTGAATATGAAATAGGTGCTCAATAAATCCTTTTTGAAAGAATAAGTTGTTTTTTGTAGAGGGTTTCTCAATTGGCAAGAGAGTTCAAAAGCTGAAAATCTGCAACATTTGTTTTGACAGATGGACGGTCTTTTTCAAACAAATTATTTACTATGGTTAGTAGGGGTAGAAAACTTCTCAGAGTGACCTTTTCTGTGAGAGAAGGGTGATAAAGTGTGCTTTTGTTTGCATTTTTTCTAGTTTTAATTTCTTTTTCATGTATTAAAAGCTGTTACTGGTGACAGTCACTAAAATGAATTATCAGACTGAGGGGCAGCCTAGTGCAAGATAATTTAATTAATTTTCACTCTGACTCCTAATGATTATTGCTTTGTCTGAATCCTTGTTAGGCGTGTGGTCTTACCATGCCATTTAGTAGTTGGCTGCATGCTGGTTTTCCCTCTAATAATTTTTACACAGAATTTCTTCACCTCATCAGGGCAGAACCTGTTTCTGCAAACACTTGCGCGCCCCACTGTGCTGGCTGTGTGACTGATGGGCGTTCCAATCTGAGCTTAGACACAACCGAGAAATGAACAATATACCTACAGAGAAGAGTGCCAGAGGGCTAATCTTTTATTTCACATTCAATTTGCATCTCATAATAATACTTTGACCTTGTATGTGTCTATAAATGTTTACTTTTCAAATGCCTTCAAATTATAATCTTACTTTACCCTCTTTGGTATTTTATCCTGCTGATTCCTAACCTTTTCTGATAACAGTGCCTCTGGTTGATTTTATAAACTACATATGACACTTGTAATTCAGTTTCTATTATCCTTTGTGTCAGAGCAGTTTTAAATAATCTTTTTATAGAAGACTTTTGCTTTGAAAATCAAATACCATTTTCCTCAATTTTACAGTTTTGAAGGTTTTCTGTAGGTTTTAAAATATTTTTAGCACTCTATAAATTTTCTCAGCACATCCAGTGATGAGTTGTAACCCATACAGTTCATATATCACCATCATGGAAATCACTCAACTTGTTGTACTAATAATACAAAGTTGTCATCAGTAGAAACACATCTATCTGTCTATCTATCTATCTATCTATCTATCTATCTATCTATCTATCTATCTATCTATCTATCATCTATCACTGCTTATGTCCTGTGATTTCCAGGGACTAGAAGTAAAATAAATATCATCCTTGCTGCTCAGTGCTACAGCCATTTCATTTTCCTTCTTCCTCATTCAAAAATCTTGACTCCTTTGCAGTATATACCACTCACCACCCACCACTCTACCTCCTGATCACTCTCCTTCATTCACTGAAAACTTTAGCTCCCAGATCATTCTTGTCTTCCTCTCTACTCCCATTACAGTCATTATTCGTTGTCAAAATCTAACATGCACATGGATGACTCATCTAGCCTCCTGCATTCTAAATTGTAAACTTCATTTCCAAAAACATATTCTCCATCTACCTTGATCATCTATGACCATATACATATCCTAGACCTTGCCGCATCAGTAATTACATCAGCTCCTGATCTTCCAGTTCACCCATCTAGTACTTTCCTATGCCAAAAATATTTTAATCTAATCAAACCTTCATATCCATTTTTACTTTTCATCCTGCTTCTCTTTTCTTTACTTCCTTCATATCTATCATAGGGTCCACACTTAGTCGAATGGTTTCTGTAACAATCTCAATTTGTTTCCTTCTTTCTTTCTCTATTTCCTCAACTGTCAAAATCCCAAACTTCATTTATACCAAGTTATCTTTTTCTTCTCTGTGTCTTCCCTGGAGAAACTGACTATTTTATAAAAAATAAAAATCATGTAGAATTATATGATTTTTACAATGAAGAGTATTTAATATTTTTATTTGCAAATTGCGCATTATTTTTATGTGAGTAAAATCTATAATCAACTTGTGTTTGCGATACATTTGTATCCTTATTTTTTTAGAGTTTAACAGATGTTGTTAAATATTTGCCAGCACACTACTGCTAATATATATGTTGTATGTAGCATATCTGAAAAGAGAACCCTTCATATTCTCTTTTCACAGCTCTCCCAAGTATTGCTCCCTCAGCCTTATCCACCCTGGTAAATGATAACATTATTCAACCTGTTAGATAATCTCCAAATCTAGTAATCATGTTTCGTTAACCCTTTTTCTTTGCTTCTATATCCATACAATCAGTCCTGTCATTTCTACATTGTAATACAAATTACTCTCCACTTCCACTGTCATCATCTTAATCCAGGACACCGTTATTCATTGTCTAGACTACTAGAAAATTTTCCAAACAAGACTACATTTGTCCAGTCTTGTCCCTTTCCACTCTTCACTCACCCAGTGCAGTGGTTTTTCAAAAATGCAAATTAGATTATGTCACTTTCTTGATTATAATATTTTGACGGCTTCTTATTGCTTATTGTAAGAACTGATGCCTTACCCAGACAGATGGCCTTGGGCCACAAGACTTTGCATCTTGACCTTAGTGTACTGGGAATGATATGAAAAGTACTTCCTTTGAAGACTAGTCATCTACAAAGAATATGCAGCAAACCATTAATGATATGGTTCTGTTGATCATGCCAAGAATCAATTAAAGTTGGAATTTGCAAATTTACTGCTTTTTTATTGCTCAGGATGTTAGTTTTCAGTTGCATTCAATTATAACAGCAGACACTCCTTCAGTTTTCTCTTGGCTTACACTTATTTTTGGTTGTCTTGCACAAGGGTGAGTTTTCACCAGAGATGGTGTTAGAGCACCTTGCCTATTGGGATTACTTGTACTAGGCATGCACTATGACAGAGTGCTCTAAGCAGGCACTATGACAGAGATTATTGTGTGTGTGTGTGTCTGAGACACACACACAGAGAGAGAGAGAGAGAGAGAGAGAATGAGGGGATGAACTCAAGTCTCTCCAACACAATAACCATCCAAAGCTTACATGAAGCAGATCTCGTTTACCTATTTGGCTTCTCTCAGCACTTTACCTCTCACTCACTATCCCTTCTCCCCCTTTTCAAACAGAGTTTGGTCCCTTTCAAAGGCCTTTTTGCTTAGCATCACTCATATTCTTTGCCTATAGCAGAAGAATGGAACCCTTCATTCATGTATATATCTGGTTCTTTGTCTTTTGGATTACAGTTCAAATACCACCTTCTCCAAGGGGCTTTTCCAGACATTCCCATTTAAAATTACTTCCATTCAAACCCACACTACTATCAATTTATTATCTAGTTATTTCCTTTTTAACACTCATTAAACTCTGAAATTATTTTGTTTGTTTATCTTTGGTATGTCTGTTTCCCACACTATAATACAAGCTTTATGAGGGCAATAATTTTGTCATGTACTATTCACTTCGGTGTTTCCAGTGTTTTCACCAGTGCTTGCATAGAATAGGTAATCAGTTAACAATTGTTGGATGAGGAGATGAATGAATGGAGAATAGCAAATGACATTGAAGTCACAGCCCTTGGGAAAGAGTCCCCATGAAGAAATGATGATTTTGGTGGGCTCTGCTGACCTAATGGGAACATTCATGTGTGGGTTGCCTGGAGAGTCATAAGAGGCCTGATAACACGTCGAGGTACATGCCTGTTACTAATCACTGACTACTTCTCAAGCACAACTAACTGCCCAGAATTTCCTTTTCTTTCTTGAGCTGGTCCCAGGGACTTCATTTTTTTCTCTTCTGGGGTTGTGCTCCTAATCATGTTATACATTGCTTTCTGTTTCTTCCAAAGCTGCTTTCGGGGTGGAAGACAATTTTAGAACTCTCTACTTTAGTCCTCCCTCTAAACACACACCTATAAGTTCTATTTATGTTGTTCAGCAATCTTGGGAGTATCTGGGCAAAATTTGAAATTAGCCATGGTACATAGAGGGCAAGGAGAGACCAGAAGAAGAGGCAGACCACTCTAGATTGGTAGGTGGCAGTTTCAATAAGCAAGGGAGCTTACTAGGCTTTTCTTTTTTTTTAAATATTTTATTTTAATTGTTATTCAAGTACAGTTTTCTGTCATTTACTCCTGTCCCAGTCCACCCCCCCAGTGCTCCCCACCTCCCTCCCCTTTCCACCCCCCTTAGTTTTTGTCCATGTGTCTATCCTTTATACTTGTTCCTATAATTCCCTCCCTTTTCCCCTGAAATTCTCTCCCCTTTCTTTGATGCCACATGGTGAGCAGATCTGTGCACACACCTGCAAGATTCTTACAAGTTTATATAGAGACCTTAAATCAGTCACATATACTGCCCAGGTATTTAGTCAGATATATTAGCCAGATAGTCTCCATAACACATTGCTCTCTAGGCTGTGTCCTTGAAGACAGTTTCCAGTGTGGGAACAGTGGGCAGAGCATACATTCCAAGGACAGGGAAGCGGGTGAGGAGCCTCTGATTGTAAGCTACAGCTTACAGGACAGCTCGTGGCTACATCTGCTTATTACCCCCTCCAAACACCCATTTTAGGGATTCCTCTATTAATCACTGAAGGAAGTCAATAGGGGCTAACACAAATAAACAATATAAGCATATTATGGAAATTAAAGAATTATACAAAGTTGCCTGGTGAAATGATAAATCTATTTCTCATGGTTCCCTTGCAAATACGATTTATCAAGGTGAGAATTTTATGTTAGTGGATGACTGTGAAGCAGTGAGGATTCAGCCACTTTGGGTCTTTCAAGTAAAAAGAGATTAAATAGAGTGAGTGAAAAGTTTATAAAACCATTGGGAAGGCAGAGTAGTCAATATCAGTGAAGGTGGCATGAGCTTCCAAGTATGTTCCAGAAAATCAGGAAGTTGATCCTGTCCTCTCTTCAGGAATCACTGAGAAACTCCCTCGTGCTTTCACAGTTTCCCAGACACATGCAGGTGTCCAGGTGGGAGCTGTCAGGTAGGAACTTAGAGGAGGTGATGCCTGGAGAGCATTTTGTAAAACCTCATGCCTGCTGAAATTCATGCATCCTTTCACTACTGCCCTTGGACGATATGGACAATGGATTCTCTTCTACTTGCAAAATCTCACACAAAGTTACCTCACTGTCAGAACATTGTCCCCAGTTAGGGCCTGGAAACAAAGAAGTCTGGGAAAGATATCTTTTAGCCCCTACTATTCAAGGAAGAATCTAGAAGTTGGGAAGGATAAATTCTGGTGGCCAAAACAAACATGCAATACCCCAGATGAACTAAATAAATTTCCCCTTCCTGACCTTCAGATGAATGGGAACATTAGACCAGCAAACCGGATTCCCTAAGATTACCATTTTCTTCTCAAGGGAATTTCTGATTAACAAGTTCTTGTTCCACTAAATATTTGATTTGGACACAATCTTTATATCTATTTTTTCCTGTTTTTCTGACAGACAGAAAAAAGATAAGAGCATTTGATGAGGCAAGGTGAAAGGGTTAAAGGGCCAAATGGAATTTTCATTGATTTTGGATAATCCTTGCTCTTTGAAGATTTAAAAATGAAGAAAATATTATTTCCTATATTACAGTACTTGAAAACCTAGTTGAAGAGACAAGATTAAAGCACACAGAACAAGTTGAGAGGAAATATGCTGTGTAATGATAATATGCTTGGTTTTGTAGCTTGTCTTATGAGGAAGAAAATAATAAAATGTTTGGAATAATGGAAGAAGAGTTACCGTCTGAGTTTTAAAGATCAATAGCACTTGGAGTGATGAGAGGGAGGCAGAGCATGCAAAGTGCATGTATGGAGGAGGGAACGTATGAACAAAGGTTGGAGCGCACAGAAGAATAGTGAGAGGGTTGCAAATAGCTTCTTAAAATAATTTGTCTGTCTTTAAATATGTTTGGTTAAATTGTGTTTGTGGACTCAAAATACGTCTCTTTGGGATATTGTTTTTTTTAAAGCTGGTTTGAAGAAACAAAAGACTTAGGAAAAAAGCTTTGTCTTCCCCCGTAATTGCCCAAAAAGAATTTAGGAAGAAGACTTGCCCCAGAAGGGGAGTTATCATTATAGATAACTATAGTTTTAATATGAACTAGTGTGCGACAGAAACTTAGAAAGGCACGTTGGATCAAAGTCCTATCTGTGTCCCACTGATAAACATGCCTCAGGGAACAGTTATTTGTCATCTCTATGTGAGTTGCTTTCCTGCCCTTTGGAGTCCGAAACCATAACCTCCCCCCATCCTCTTCCATTTTGCTCCAAAATGGCATATAGGCCTTAACTGCCCAATGTGTCCTCATATTCTTATGGCACCCCTCCACATGCACGTGTGTATTAAACTTGGATGTTTTCATCTGTTAATCTGTCTTATGTTAATTTGATTCCAGCCAGAAGTACTTAGAAAGGTGAGGGGATAATTAATTTTTACACCCCCACAAAATGTTAAGTATGTAATTAGAAGTACAGATAATAGCTGTGAATCTTAACTATTTGAGACAATTTATAAAATTGCCAAGCTCCATCATCAGAGATTCTGATTTAGTAGGGCCAAGATGGTACCCAGGAGTCTGTATATTTATAAGCCATGAAGTGATCCTGGTCACCAGTTGAGTTGGAGAATCACTGCCCTGGGGGCACATATTAACCATATTGTTCTGTGATCTAGGGTTATCATAAATCCCTGTAAATTTCTTCTACAAAGTTTGGAGGACAGGACCAGTCTTATAAGTTGCCTCAACTGACTTGCGTAGTTTAGCATAGAAACCGTGTAGAGAAAAGCCTTCAGTCATAAACTATGAACTTCCACCTGAACTTCTACCCTTTCAGAAGCAAGAAGAAAGAAGTTTCTTCAGGACTAATCACCTTTGAAGATCAAAGGAAGGCAGATAAAAGAAGAAGAAAGAAAAAAGGGTGACAGAGGGGGAGAGAGAATGACAATTGTAACTGTTTCTATTCACCGTTGAAGTGAATGTTCAGTACAATGAAATAAGAGGATTAAAAAGAAATTGAAATACTGTCATTATCTCTATATGATATGTTACCTGCCTAAAAATTTCAACAGAATCAATTAATGACTGATTA
>PVKM010042025.1:0-12947 GCA_004027735.1 Carollia perspicillata | reverse complement strand
AAGCTTCACAATTTTGGGATAACAGCTTTCCACTCGCATTAGTCACTCATGCCAATCAACTGAGGCCAAACTCTTTAATTCCTTAGTTACAGCTTTAATCACTTAAGCCTATCAATTAAGGCTAAACTCTTTAACACTTGAGTTCTCCTTTCATTCCCCCTGTTAGTTTTAATTATCTTGTTTCCATAAGGTTAGTTTACAAACTAAACCAACAGAAGATACAAAAGCTACACAATTTTGGAAGAATGGCAGGCTTCTGCCTCAGAGCTCATCCCCTCTGGAACACCCGAAGAAAAATAACCCTGCCACCCTCTGCCAGACCAGCCCAACCCCAGGCTCTGCCCGGAGGTCCTTCCCATTTAAAACACCCTCCTTTGGGAGATGCGGGCAGCTGCAGCACAGTCATCCAGGTGTCCTTGAGGAAGGGGGAGCCAGAGAGCCAGCCAGTCTGAGAGCCCAAGAGCCCTTCTTGTATTTCAGATCTTCTCACCCATAATGCCATGAGCTCTGGAGGCCTTCAGCTTCTCAGCCAGTCCTGCCCTAGACTTTTACCATTGCCCTGGGCAACCTCCTCCTCCCCAGTGATCCAATCGGATCTCCCCAAAGCACAAGGAGGGCGGAACAGAAGGCCGAGTGAGGAAGATAGATGGGCACAGAGTGTCTGCTCACGATACAGGATCTAACTCGCAGCGAGGGCCCCACATACTGCGAGGACGGCCGAGGAATTGTCCTCAACTTGAAGGAGTGAAATGGCAATGTCATCATATTAGACGCTAGAGACAGGTCCCAAGGCTCAGAAACGGGCCGGCCCGAGCGGACATGTGACATCAACGTGGAAGACTCACCAGCCCTCTGCTTTTCAGAAGTGGGGGGAACACAGTCCAGCCCCCGAGCAGCAAGGTGGGTGCTGGCGAGAGAGGCACCGTGTCCCTGGGGAGTTGGTGGCTGTCCTCCAGGGCCAGATAACCAGAGGAATGCTGGCATACTGCCAAAGAAATCACAGGGTTCCCGAACAGCAGAGCCAGGGGGCAGTGCCTACCTGCCACCCGTAGGGTGGCCTCAGTCGCCACCACAGCCAGCAGGGCAGTGGTGGCCATGTCTTTGGCCCACAGAGAGCCACGGAGATAGTCACTAGGACCCAGGTAAGACAGATGGCTGGCTGACAATGTCATCACTCAACCTATTAAATCCAGGGATAGCGAGAATGGACAGCCAAATGCAATACCTATCCCTGGACCCGATCTGGGAGAGGAGAATTGCTACAAACAGCAGGACCAGGTCAACTCATAGACCTGGCCTGAAGGTGACATGATAGATTGAATACTGTATCCATGTTAACTTGGTTGAACTTGAGGAAGCATGACTTCCAGACGGACGTAGTGGAGGTCGATCCCTCTTCCTCAAGTTCACAGGGAGTTGCTGGCCCGTCCTCCTGGTTGGCACTTCTTACCCAACTTCTGGCCCCTTGTCCACACTGTGTCCGAAGTCTCCACAGACCATGACCAATGTCCATCACTGACATCCACGCCCACCAGCCCGGCAATCCCCACCCTTCACACAGAATTTACCTGAGGGACAGATCGGCACGTGGGGAAGCGGTCTGCATGGGGCTGTTCGTTACAATAAAAAGAAGGTTCATTAAGCAAACTATGATTACACAGTGGTTGGGATACGACAAAGCCATTGCAAATGGCATTCACACTCCCTAAGAGCGTAATTAATATTAAGTAATAAAGAGGCATTAAAAAATTGCATCGATGTTGTGAAGACAGTTTTATTAAAGCCACATATGCCTGTGGCCAGAATTGGCAAATAATGTTTGAGCACCTACTATGTGCACAGCGCACTAAATAGTGGGGCTGCCTCCAGAGAGGGGAGGTACCAGAATCTCATAAACGAGGACATGGGAGACTCGAGAAGCGAGATGACTTTTCAAGGCATCTTCAGTACCACACAGCTGCCAGAGAGTTTGAACCCAGGGCCACCTGACTCTGAAGCCCTGGTTTTGCCCCCGACGGTGCTCCCTGAGCTGCACCGAGGATGTCTGAGGGTGGTGGGAATGCAAGTGATCTTTTTTAACTTTTTTCTGATACCACTGACTGGAAGTCAGCATCAGCCCTTCAGACAAACTCTCACCAATCCAGGGTTTTTCAACTTGGGCACTATTGATAGTTTGGGCCAGAGAACTGTTGGTGGTGGGTGCTGCCCTTTGCACTGTGGGGTGCGGGGCACCGCCTCCACACGACCAGACTGAGGACAGCATCAGCCGAAGTGGCTCAGCCTCGTCTGCCCTTTTCCGTGATCTCCCTCCCCACGGTTTCTGCTCTGAGCTCCCCACTGATCCACCACGCACACAAGGGGCCCGGGCCCAAGCTTGGCTTCAGGAAACCCCCAAGGCCCCTGTGACAGCCCCTCCTCCCGGGACAGCTGTGCCACGGGCACCCCGAGTCGCCCCTTCCGCATGCTCTCTCCCAACCGCGTTACATCCCCCGTGCTAGCCGGGCTTCTCACTCCCAGGCTCTCCCAGTGAGGGCTGGAGCGACGCAGCCCAAGGAAAACACGGAGCTCAGATTGTCTGCTCGGAGGGGGCAAACTCAGGGCCCTGAAAGAGCAAAGCCGATTGCGTACTTCAGCAAAGCAGCTTCTGAGTCTTGACGGCACGCTCCTCTAAGGAGGCACATGGCCTCGGTTATAAGTTAAAAGTAGCAGCTCTGCCAATAGGTTTGAGCATTTGAAATGACCCACTCAACCAACGACAGAGCCAATAGCTTTATAAACTGTATGGGAGATGGATACACAGCTCCCAAAATCTTTAGCCAAATTGTCACACACACAGTGAGTCTTTTATGAAAGCTTGGAATTTATGGCCTTTCGCTGACTTCTAGACTGTGTGGATTCACAGGTATCCT
Source organism: Carollia perspicillata (assembly GCA_004027735.1). NCBI lineage: Eukaryota > Metazoa > Chordata > Mammalia > Chiroptera > Phyllostomidae > Carollia > Carollia perspicillata. The sequence continues at coordinate 10,038 of PVKM010042025.1, read as the reverse complement.
AAGTAACACACGGAGTCCTCCTCCCCACCTGTTGTACAGAGAGGAAAACCAGCACAGCTTGAATGAGCCCCCAGGGTGCTGAGAAATGAAATGGGAGCCACAGCTGGCACAGGACCTGGACCCTCACCGGCCCGATGGAGGAAATGAACCAGCCGACCAACTGCGAATCAACCACACAGCGTCTAAGCAGACGTTGTTACAGCCACCCCTTCGGTCCCCTGGTCCCCAGGTCCCCAGTCAAACTGCAGTAACAGCTGTTCTTGTAACAGAATCCCCCCGAAGGTAAGACCACTGACCAGCTACTTGTCCCACTTACAAACCCCAGCGACTCTGCGCCCAGACCACGCCGAGACACCCCCTCTGCGTCGGCTCCCACGGCCAAGGCACGGCAGGGACTTCGTTGAAAGTGTCCTCCTCCAAACCGAGCTTGGATGGGCCGCCAGGTTCCCTGGAGACCTGCGCACTGGCGCTTCCGAGAAGGCAGTGACATTGTTACACAAAGGACATTGTGCAGAGGATGTTTTTAAGCCTTTAAAGAGTCGTTATTTCAGCACTTCCCTTGATAATACCAGCTTCCTCTTTGCTCCATTTTTTTTTTTAATTTCAAGAGTAGAGAAAATGGCACATAAATAGGAAATTTGGGGTTAAAATCCATTTATTCCTTTCCACAAAACTGCGCATTTCTCAGAAACTGCCTTTGTGTCTAGCGAAACATAAAGTAGGGTTTGCAAAGCCTACTTTGCTCCGGGAACCCAACTCACCCAGTTTGGGGCAAGCAATGAGTGGCCGGGCACCCTCAGTCCCCTCCAAGCCAGCCTCCTGCCCCTGCCCAGGCCCTCACTCCTTGCTGGGCCCTGGGCGGCACCACCCTGGGGTCCGCAATGGGGAAGTTGTCCCCACCTGCCTCGGGGGGATCTCATTGGTGTTGCCAGGGATGGCCCACAGAAGGGAGGATGAGCTAGCCTTCATCTTCGTCTGGCAAAGCAGTGACAAGTGCAAACTGAAGAGTGTTTCTCCCCAGCGGGGAGAGAAGTAACCTTTCTGCCCTCCCCTCAGTGGGGTGAAGGGTCCCTGTGTCTCCATCACCTCTGGAGGTGAGTGGGTGTTTGGAATGAATGACCTACTCAGGCACGTTCAGGTCAGCCTTCCGCCTTCCCCATCCCAGGCGATGCTCCCAAGCAGCCACCTATACAAATAAGTGGAAGCACATGCCTCAGTGCAATTCCTATCAGGATTCCAATGACGTATTTCACCGAACTAGAACAAATATTTCAAAAATTTATATGGAACCACAAAAGGCCCCACATAGCAACAGTCATCCTTGGAAAGGAGAACAAAGTTGGAAGAATCGCACGACCTAGTATGAAACTATACCGTAAAGACATAGTAATCAAAACAGCCTGGTGCTGGCATGAAAATAGACACACGATCAATGGAACAGAACGGACAGCCCAGAAATAAACCCACACCTTTATAGTCGATTAATATTCAACAGAGGAAGCAAGCACATACGAGGGGCTAAGTACAGTCCATTCAATAAATGGTTTGGCAAAATCGGACAGATACGTGCAAAAAAATGAAACTAGGCCACCTCCTTATACCACATACAAGAGTAAATTCTAAATGGATCAAAGACTTAAATATTAGACCCAAACTATAAAAATCCTAGAAGAAAATAGGCAGCAAAATCTCGGACATAGCTTATAGTAGTATTTTATCAGATAGATCTCCCCAGGCAAGGGAAACAGAAGAAAAAACAAACGAATTTGGGCTATATCAAAGTAGAAAAGTTTTGCACAACAAGGGAAAAACATCAACAAAATAAGAAGACAACTCACAGAATGGGAGAACATATTGGCCAATACAGCCGATAAGGGGTTACTATCCAAAATTTACAGAGTATTTGGAAAACTCAACACCAAAAAAACCAAACAACCTGGTTAAAAAATGGGCAAAAGACCTGAATAGACACTTCTCCAAAGAGGACTTACAGATGACCAACAGACATATGAAAAAATGCTCAACGTCACCAATCATCAGAGAGATGCAAATTAAAACCACAATAAGATACCGCTTCATGCCAGTCAGAATGGCCATTATAAATAAATTCGTTAAGAAGTGCTGGCAAGGATGTGGAGAAAGGGGGTCCCTTTTGCACTGTTGGTGGGAATGCAGACTGGTGCAGCCACTGTGGAAAGCAGCATGGAGATACCTCGGATAATTAAAAATGGATCTGCTTTTTGACCCAGCCATCCCACTTTTGGGAATATATCCAAAGGAACCCAAGACACTAATCTGAAAGAACATAAGCACCCCCCTCTGTTCATTGCTGCATTATTTGCAATCGCCAAGATATGGAAGCAGCCCAAGTCCCCGTCAGTAGATGAGTGGATACAACAACTATGGGACATTTACACAATGGAATTCTACTTGGTAGTAACAAAGAAAATTTTACCCTTTGCAACAGCATGGATGGACCTGGAGAACATTATGCTAAGTGAAATAAGCCCGTCAGAGAAAGACAAATGCATGACCTCACTCATATGTGGAATCTAGTGAACAAACTGAACTGACAAGGAAAACGGAGACAGACTCCCAGGCGGAGACCAGATGATAGCTAGTGGGAGTCGGGGGGTGAAGGGAGGGGGTGAGGGATTGAGCAAGAAGGAAAAAGGACTCGGGGACACAGACAATAGGCTGGTGATTGCTGGGGGGAAGGGATTACAAGGAGACTAAAAGGTAATGTAAAAAAATACAATAAAAACTTAAACATGTTTCTATTGATGGGCTGTGGTAGATTTACATTTTTTCGTTTTGTTTTTAAATTGTATTATGTCACCGCCCCTGGAAACCCTTCGGCGCCATTTTTCACACAGAAATCAAATTGCAAGTCCTTCCCACGTCCTTTGAGTTCCTAGTGATTTGTCCATTGGCCCGTTCTCAACCACATATCACCCCGTGTGTCCCAGCCACCTGTCCTTCCTGGGGGGACAGACACTGCCCACTCAGGTGTCCCAGGCAGCTGTTCAGACACCCTGCACTGTCGCCTCACCCAGGTGTCTGCTCACAGTGTGCCCCCTCCGAGCCCTGCCCGACCGCTCTTCCCACACCAACAGCCCCCCGTGCCCCGTCTCCCCCCGCCCGGTTGCCCTTTCTTCACTTCTCACCCCTCTGTGCCCTTCAGCCTCTAAAACCTCCCGGGTGGATACGAAATTCACGCGAGCAGGTGTAGGGTCTGGCGAGCGCCTAGAGCGGCATCCGACGCCCACCGCGCCGCTCCTGCAGATTGCTAGCAGCAGGACCTACTCCTTTCCCACCAGCGAGCCTTGGCCAGTAGCCCTCACTACTCAAGCCCCAGCGCACGCCCGCCAGCCCTCGGCCGGGACAGCTGCGTGTGCACCACCCAGGCTCTTCGATGTTGGTGATGGACGTTTTTCTCTTTTTACAAACGTTTGGCTTCTTTCTATCAAGAGAAATCAGCACATGGCAGCGCCATAAGTACCCTGTAATTGCATTTTTCCAAGGTTTTTTCCCTGCCACAGAGACTACTGCAAAGATATCTTTCTACATTTATCCTTACATGCTGGTAATTTTATTTCTGTCGTATAAATTCCCCAAAGTGGATTATTGGGTCAAGAGTTAGATGCATTTTTAATTTTAATAGAATGGATTACTTTCTGAAATGGCCGTAATAATTCATAATCCCATCAGCAATGTATGAAAAGTCTTTTTTTCCTAATCCCTTGCCAGCCATGAATTTTGTAAATCCTATTAATTTCTGTCTGCTGGACGGTCAGCAGTTACGTTCATAGTTAATTACCCTCTCATTTCCCCGAGTGAGTGAGGTTGAGGGCAAGGTTGCCCCTTGCTTTTGGGTCGGCAGCTGGCGGGTCCCCCGTTGTGCTGGAGGAGGGGACGTGCCCGTAAGTCACGACTTCCCGCCCCCACATGTGCACGTGTCACTGTCCCTCCTACTGTGACCGTGGCAGATGGCACTGGCCAACCACAGCATCCTCTTGTTTCAAAGTACCAGCAGGAGAAATGAGAACCCCCGTGCACCCCTGGTGTGGGTGTGGAGCGGTGCAGCAACTACAGACATGGGTATGGAGCCTCCCCAAAACTTTTGGCAGGAACTACCGCGTGGCCCAGCACTTCCCCTTCTGGGTGTTTGACCAAAAGAATTGGAAGCAGGGACTCGGAGAGACGTTTGCACACCCACGTGCACAGCAGCACCATGCACCACAGCCCAGGGGGAGCCCCGAATGCACACGGTGGAGGGGCAGAGGAGCACAAGATGCTCTGTGCTCACAGGGCACTGTCATCCAGCCTTCAAAGGACGGGACTCCTGCCGCCTGCAGCCGCCTGCACGGGCCCGGAGGTCACTGTGCGGAGGGAGATAAGCCGGCCACCCAGATTGCAGGCCGTATGATCTGCCTGCAGGAGGGCTCTGGCGCAGGCAGGGTCACGGAGACAGAGGGCAGAGCGGTGGGGCCAGGGGCTGGGGGTGTGAGAAAGGGAGTCGGTGTTTCACGGGCCCAGAGCCCTGTGTGGGCAGACGACAGTGTCGGGTGGCCAGTGTGACCATCACAGAGCAGTGCGAACGTGCTTGGTGCCACAGAACCGTGCCCTGGGAAGTGGTCAAAGTGGTAAACTTCACGTCCTGGGTATTTTGCTGCCATTAAAAAACAAAACAACGTGAAACACAGGAGAGGTTGTAAAGTACACTAAACGAACAGCCTGAACCCGCCGCCGTCCACAAAAGAGCCATGAGGTCACCCGTGCTGGGTCCGCCCCGGTGAAGACGACCCCGCGTGACCTCGGGGCACCAGCTGTGTGTCCCTGAGGCAGGGAGAAGCAGGGAGACGTTGTCTGTTCAGGGTTTGGGGCGTCTCTGTGGCTCAACTCCAGGGCAGCTCGGGAGGCTACAGGCGGGCTCTGGAAACTTCTGCTAAGTCTTTTGTGACTTTTTTTCTTCCCCTAATTTTTGTTTGTCTTTTTGTTTACATTCCTTCCTAATTTGACACTTGTGCACACTTCTCCTGTTTATTTTTAATGTCTTAGAGCTTCTGACATTTTACTATTAAAATTCCATATTCCACGATGAATCAAAAACATAGCTCGATCTCCTAAACAATCCAAGTAAATTGTATCAGTTTGAGTCTTACAAGACCCTACTAACTTACACGCAACTATGTTGTTATTTTATTATATCTTCTTAACCACATGTAATATTTTAATCACTCTTATTAAAACGCCAAGAACATTTGTTGAGGCCTGGCTACCTGTTGACCCATCTGTTTACTGACTTTCCCTTCTTGCAACTTAAACCTTCCACTGGGGGTCATTTTGTCATTTCCAAAGTGTGTTCTTTAGTAACATCTTTGGGAATTCGGAGGAGACAAGCCGTCAGGTTCCCTTTAGGCAGGAGCGTCTCACGTGTTTTGTGCGCGCTCCCCAGGGACAGGCTTGTTCACGCTCGGGTCTCAGAGGGAGGCTGCTCTTCCCCTCCCACGTTTTATCACTCACTTCCTGCGTCCAATCTCACTGGTGAGAAAACCTCGGTAATCCTCACTGTCATCTATTTGCAAATGATACACGCTCTCTAGGTGTCTGAAAATCTTGTCTTCATTTTTCTGTGGGATCCATGCGATATGCCCAGGTATAAATTTCTTACTATTTCTGATGCTTGGTATAAAGCGTGCTTCCGTGTGTGTGTGTCGGCAGTCACTGTGTATTCAGGTCACTGTTACTCTGCTGTCTCCCGTCTCAGCGAATCTGATGGGTCGTGTCGAGTCTCTCCTGCCGACCAGACCACTCGCTTCCCCCACCCTCCTCTCACGTTCGCCACCTCCTCTCTCGGGTGCGTTTGGACCCAACCCCCCAGTCACTCCTTCTTCCTCTGCTGAGCTGATCAGCTGCTTAATTTCAAAAGGGTCTTTTCGCCTCTAACAGTTTTATTCTGGCTTTTATTATCTTCATGGATACATGGAAAATCAACTCTCTTCTCAAATTTTAAGGGTACAATCCAAAATCCAGTAAGTTTTGACAAAAGTGTAAGCTGTATAATCACCACCCCATCAAGGCCCGGAGCTGCCCCATGGCTCAGAAAGGTCCCACTCGCCCTCCTGCCCTTCTGCCCTCCCCCCACCCCGCCCACGGGCACGCACCTGTCAGCTTTCCGACACGCAGGTCCGCCTCACCTAGGATTTACTGCAAACGAAACGACGCGTCTCCTGAGCCGGGCTCCTTGACCCTAACGCAATGCTGTTGAGATGTGTCCGTGTTGTTTCATGTACCAACAGTCCCTCCTGTTTGCTCCTAACGACTTCATTGCACAGCGCGCACGAAATAGGGGCCGCACACAAACACCGACCAGCTCGGGGGGCCTGCGTGGCGGCCTTGAAAACCCAGAGACAGAAAGCAACCATGTAGGGTGGTCTGAAGTTAAAGGTTTTTGACTAAAAGCAGTTCATGGTGGGTAGGCCGTCCTAGGCCAGCATTTTCCCCAGACAGAGGTCCATCTCCCCCTTGACGAGCCTGTCTGTTGTCCTTTCACCTCTAGGGTAACACACCTGATATACTCGCTTTTGCAAAGGCAGTCATTTCCCCTTCTCCGGGCCCCTCCACGCCCAGGCAGGCCCTGCGTGCAAATGCCCTCCTTGTTACCGCTCTGGAGTTAACTGGTGGCGGTCAGCTGTGCTGTGTTCACGGGCGTAAAAGCGAGTCTGTCTTTGTGCCTTCTACCCAACCTCAGGTTTCCCTGCTTCTGCGTTCTCCCGCCCCCCCCCGCCCCCGAACCTACCACCAGCGGACTGCCTGTGAGCCCGCGACGGCTCCTCCTTTGGTCCTGATGCATAAAACCAGGTGCGAAACTGCCCTTCTCTGACACGTCTTCTCAACTCCTTGAGGTTTCTCTTCCCTGCAGTTGTCGTCAGCTTAGCGCAAATAAACTCTTGAACACTCTCTCCCACTTTCACGTTTCTTACGTTGAGGACGGCCTCCCCTGTGGGGCTCGCCCTCCCCCGGCTCCTGGGCATGTGGCTCGCCCTCCCCCAGCTCCTGGGTGTGTGGCCCTTCTCCGTCTCTGGCTGTCAAGGACAAAGTCTGCCTGTGCACGTGTTTTCATTCCTCATGCACACACACGTAGAAGTGGAAACTGCTAGTGTTTCCAGTGCACAGGCTGAGTGTGGATTCGCCAACTGTTAAAAGCAAAGTGCTTACTCTGCCCTGCCTTGACTTATCCAGACTAGGCACCTTGTAATGGCCCTTCTGCTAACATTCGTAAATACTTGGCTAAGTCAAATACGAACCTCCCCCTCCCTCCCTTCTCTCCTTCCTCCTCCTGTTATTTTAGCACTATGGTTAGATCAATAAATGTTGCTTGCTCTGCAGTGACTTAGAGGCAGAACGAACTGTGTGCTATGATGGGACCGCCTCTTTATTCAGCTGCTTTTTTCCTGAGGGTCCTCCTCCACCTTTTCTTCTTAATTTCTCCCTTCTGTTGAGTCTTCCACCGTGTGATCCACAAAAGTCACGTCTTTTCAGTTATTTTATTTTGTTTCCTTCCAAATAAGACCTCCCTCTCTCAGGATCTCTCTCTCCCCGCCATCCAAACAGGGTCCCCGTCCGCCCAGGGCCACCGCCATCTCCCTGTGTCCTCTGTGCCGCTTCGTTGGCGGACGCGTCTCCGCAGCCTCCCGTGGAAGGTGATGGAGACTCTCTGGACACCACTCCCGATGAGCGCATCTGACTTCAGGTCTAGCTTCATCCTTGACCTTTGCCGTCTCTGTCTGCTGCCTATGCAATCCCCTCTGGCTTTCTGAAGGAGCAGCCGCATCCCCCATGGGCGCCCTAGGTCAAGGCTGTGACTTCCTATCCTACATCAGTCCCCGCTCACCCCAGCTTCCCTCTCCCAGAAATGCCTTGACCGTGATGCCTGCCCCATGGACGCGTCTCCGTGGGTTTATCGCGTTTTATATTTTTAAAGAGTCTCCTCTCGCCGAAGGGCTGGATGAGTGTGCTTCTGCTGCCGCCCTCGACCAGAAATCCAGAATCACCCTCCGGACAGCCCGGTCTTCTCATCTCACCGCCTGCTGCTCCGTGCTCAGCGGCCACAAGCACGTGCTTCGGTTTGGAGAAATGCAGCCTGCCCCTCCACGCCTGGCCTTCGGTCCAGCCGGTCTCTGCCCACCTGTGTTTGACCGGTCAGTCGCCCATCCTTCAGGTCTCCACTCTGGTGCCAGCAGCTTTGGGGGTTTTGTGTGACCTGTCAGGTGACTCATGACATCTTTCTGTTGCCAAAGCACCGGGCACTTACCTTTGTCACCACTGTCACCACGTGCCTCGCCCTTTGCTCCTCCTCTCTGGGCAGTTACGAGGGTGTGAATTGTGCTCGGAGAGCATCAGGGTCGAGCCAGGTGCCTGGCTCACGACCGGGGCCCGGATGCCACCTGCCACACTAAAGAAAAGCTGAGTGTGCGCGTTTCTCCTCTCAGGTTAGCATCCCTTTGTACGTGGGACAAAGGACTCTTGGGCCCGACAGCAACCCCCCTAGTCGTGCTTCTTCCTGAGAAAGAGAGGGCTCTTACCACCCGCAGTGGCCCAGTGAGGGAGGCGCTGCGTGATTCTGTCCTCTGGACCTCACAAACAGAGCCCCCTCGTCCAAGGCCGCCCGGCCACCGGGCATCGCAGACCAGGCCGTCTCTTCACATTGCACCCGAAAGGAAAGGGCAGAGTGTTGAATCACGTGCCACCTCCAACCTGGGGAGGGGCGTCCGGCCGTGTGGTGCGGACCCTGTCCTCGGCGGGCCCTGTTCTCTTCAAGATTCTTCGTTCACTGAGCCACCCTCTCTCTCTTTAACTCATGAAATCACCCCATTGCCCCCCACCTTCCCTGAGCTACTCCATGGGTCCCCTGCTTCGCGTGCAGCAGATAAACTTGCAACTCTCCACACAGCTCCTGTGGGCTTCGTCGGTCAGTAAGGAAATCGAGGCATGAAGAGTTCAGGTAACTTTCTGAAGGTCAGAGGGCCAGGCCACCTGGAGCTGAGACCAGAATCCAGGACTCATCCGAGTCGCGTTCAAGCTCAAGCCTGAATGTCTCCAGGTTCACACAAGCCTATGGCACCGTCTCACCCCACTGCCCTCGTGGGTCACCATGGCAGGTGTCCCCCAGGCTCACGGCTGCACCCCCAATGTTCCACTCTGTTGGTTCCATGACGTCAGAAACCAAGCCCAGCCTCTTGCACTAACCCTCCCTCCGCATGCCCGGGTCAATGCCTGTCTCCCTGGCCCTGCACCACGCCTGTTCTTTCCTTCCAGCCTCCGGAGGGCGCTTCCCCAAATACACCCCCTTCTCCCAACTGCAGTCAGAGCCCCGCGTCAACTCTGCATTTAGCTGCCACTCGCTGGTCTCTTTAGGCTCTATTTTTAGCATCCCTGAGCTCAGTCTGTTCTTCTATGGTGAGGGCATAACAAGAGCCCTGACCTCTTCTTACGAGGATAAAATGAGACTGCGAGACAGCCGGGCAGCAGGTGTGCGGTGGCCGTGATTAATGCCTGTGCCCTGCCCGCTGCTGCCTCCTCTGCCCGGTGCACCCTCCCCCCCACCTCCACCACCCAGCCTGCCTCACCAGCAGCCCTGGTGCCCCTGAAACACGCAGCTTGTTTCCCTGGGGGCCCAGCCTGCCTGGGTGGCCCCATCGGGGCTCTTCTAGCACCACGTGGATCCTTTAGGGAAGCACCGTCTTCGACCTGTGAGCTCCATGGAGTCAGGTGTCTTCATCCACATGCCTAGCACACATGGCCCTGTGCTCAGTACATAGTAGAGACCGCAGAAAGTGTTTCTGAGTGAGTGAATGAATGAATGAATGAATGAATATCATGTTCATGTCTCTCCCACTTTCAAGGGAGGCAGAGCCGTGGAGTTGTTTCTGCTCCTAAATTATTCTTCCACAATTACATTAAAATCCTGATTGTCTCGGGAGTTGCAAATTATATCACATCTCCGTTTCGAATGAGCAAGGAGACACACAGATC
>PVKM010042024.1:0-12947 GCA_004027735.1 Carollia perspicillata | reverse complement strand
ATAGAAGTGGTGAAAGTGGACAACCTTGTGTTGTTCCTGACCTTAGTGAAAAAGCTTTTAGTTTTTTCCCATTGAATATGATGTTGGCTGTAGGTCTCTCATATATGGCCTTTATTATGTTGAGGAATGCTCCCTATATTCCCACTTTGCTGAGTGCTTTTATCATAAATAGGTGCTGTACCTTGTCAAATGCTTTTTCCACATCTATCGATATGATCATGTGATTTTTGTGTTTGCTTTTGTTTATGTGATGTATTACATTTACTGATTTGCGAATGTTGAACCATCCTTGCATCCCTAGGATGAATCCCACTTGGTCATGGTGTATGATCTTTTTATGTATTTCTGGATGCAGTTTGCCAATATTTTGTTGAGGATTTTAGCATCTACGTTCATCAGCGATATTGGCCTGAAGTTTTCTTTCTTTGGTGTGTCTTTATATGGTTTTGGGATTAGGATGATGCTGGCTTCATAGAAGGAGTTTGGGAGTCTTCCATCACTTTGGGTTTTTTGGAATAGTCTGTGAAGGATAGGGGTTAGTTCTTGCTTAAATGCTCTGTAGAATTCTCCTGTGAACCCATCTGGTCCAGGGCTTTTGTGTGTCGGGAGTTTTTTGATCACTGCTTCAATTTCATCTGCTGTTATTGGTCTGTTCAGGCTTTCTGCTTCTTCTTCATTTAGTTTTGGAAGATTATATTTTTCTAGAAATTTATCCATTTCACCTAGGTTTTCAAATTTCTTGGCATATAGCTCCTCATAGTAATTTCTTACAATCCTTTGTATTTCTGTGGTATCAGTTGCAATCTCTCCTCTTTTATTTCTGATTGTGTTCATTTGGGTCCTCTCTCTTTTTTCCTTGATGAGTCTGCTTAAAGGCTTGTCAATTTTGTTTATCTTTTCAAAGATCCAGTTCCTGGATTTATTGATCCTTAGAACCGTGCTTTTAGTCTCTATGTCATTTAATCCTGCTCTGATCTTGTTTATTTCCTTCCTTCTACTAGCTCTTGGCTGTCTTTGTTGTTGTTCCTCAAGTTCTTATAGATGTAGGGTTAGGTTGTTTATTTGAAATGTTTCTATCTTTTTTAGGTAGGCCTGTATCAATATGAACTTCCCTCTCAGGACTGCCTTTGCTGTGTCCCATAAGTTTTGGGTTGTTGTGTGTTCATTTTCATTTGTTTCCAGAAACTATTTGATTTCTTCCTTGATCTCATTTTTGACCCATTTATTGTTTAATAGCAGGGTATTCAATCTCCATGATTTTGAGTGTTTTGGGGTTTTTTCCTTGAGGTTGGTTTCTAGTTTCAGTCCCTTGTGGTCAGAGAAAATGCTTGATATGATTTTGATTTTCTTGCATTTGTTGAAGCTTGTTTTATGTCTTATCATATGATCTGTCTTTGAAAATGTTCCATGTCGCATTTGAAAAGAATGTGTATTTTACTTTTTGTGGATGAAAGGCTCTATATATATCAGTTAAGTTTATTTCATCTAGGACATTGCTCAATGCTACAATAACTTTGTTGATATTTTGTTTGGTAGACCTATCCATTTTTGACAGTGGGATGTTGAAATCCCCTACTGTAATTGTGTTGCTATCAATATCTTTCTTGAAGTCCTCCAAGATTTTCTTTATATATGTAGGTGCTCCTATGTTGGGTGCATGTATATTTACAATGTTCATGTCTTCTTGATGGATTCTTCCCTTAAGTCTTATGAAGTGACCTTCTGGGTCTCTCTTTATGGCCCTTTTTTAAAGTCTATTTTGTTTGATATGAATATTGCTACCCCAGCATTTTTACCTGTCTGTTTGCTTGGAATATTTGCTTCTAGCCCTTCACTTTCAGTCTGTGTAGGTCTTTTTTCCTGAGGTGCATCTCTTATAGGCAGCATATGTGTGGGTCATGCTTTCTTATCCATTCAGCTATTCTATGGCTTTTGATTGGAGCATTTAATCAGTTTATGTTTAAAGTTATTATTGATAGGTACTTATTTATTGCCATTTTTTTCATACCTGTGTTCCTTTCTCTCTGACTCTTTTCCTTCCCTTTCTTAAAGCAGTCTTTTTAACAGCTCTTGCAGAGCTGGTTTGATGGAGGTGTATTCCTCTAGATTTCTTTGTTTGGGAAGTTCCTTATTTGACTTTCCATCTTAATTGAGAGCCTTGCTGGGTAAAGTAGTATTGGTTGCAGGCCTCTGGTTCTCATTACTTGGAATATTTCTTGCCATTTCTTCTGGCATCGAACATTTCCATTGAGAAGTCAGCTGCTGCCTTGTCCAGGCTCCCTTGTATGTTACTTCCTGTTTCTGCCTTGCTGCCTTTAAGACTCTCTCTTTGTCTTGGAATTTTGCCATTTTACTTATGATGTGTCTTGAAGTGGGCCTCTTTGGGTTCCTCTTAATTGGGATTCTATGTTTCCTGGATTTGTGTGACTTTTTCTCTCATCAAATTAGGGAAGTTTTCCATCATTACTTCTTCAAACAGGTTTTATATCCCTTGCTGTTCTTCTCCTTCTGGTATCCCTACTACACAGATATTATGTTTCACATTGTCTTACAGTTCCCTTGCACCTCTTCATTTTTTCTGAATCTCTTCCTTTTCTTGCTCCTTCTGGCTGTTTTTTTTCTACCTTGTGCTCCAGCTCGCTGATTCAATCCTCTGCTTCAACCAGACTGCTTATAATTCCTTCCTATGTGTTTTTTATTTGTGATATTTTATTGTACATTTCTTCCTAGTTTTTGTTTATAGTTTTTATTTCCTTTTTCATGCTGATGTAATTCTCCCTCAGTTCCTTGTAGTTGTCTGTGAATTCCTTGAGCATCTTTATAACCATTATTTTGAAATCTATATCTGATAGCTTGATTACCTCCATTTCATTTAGCTCTTTTAGTGGGGCGTCTTCCATTCTTTTGGTTGCATGCTCTTTTTTTGTCTCTCCATTTTAGTTGACTCTTTTTGTTTGTTTCTGCACTTCCTGATGTTTTGCTTTGTTAGCTGTCTTTGTGGAGTGAACTGCTATGTTAGGAATTCTGTGAGGTTCGGTGGGTGGTCTCTTTGATCTCCTTGCCTAGGCACTCTAGGTTTGCCCTTTCTTCTATTTGTGCGGCCTCTCTTGTTGTACTTGGGTTTTTACCTTTTCTGTGGTTCCTTTGTTGGTGGTTTTTCTCTTCCAGCAGGTATACTGATGTTCACAGCTCCCACCTATTCTCGTATGTGATCAGTGTCAAGGGGTAGGCAAAATGGATTAAGATAGCAAGAGAGTATTTTATGGGATTTAAAATACCAGCAAGTAGAGAAGAGCTAGGAGATTCTTTGGATAACTGTGATATTTCCCCCAACTAGACACTTTTTTATAAAAGGCGAAAGAGAGACAAGACTCTGATTAGAGGGAAGGATGATTGTGAGCTGAATCCAGAACACAAAGCACTTGTGTGAGGTTACATGATGAGATTATAGTGAGAGTAAAGGATAGAAGGTAGGCATAGTGTGAGAAAGAATTGAGTTAACTACAAAATAATAATGCTCAGCATTGAAGTGAAGTGGGCTAAGATCAGGGAGTGCTGCTGTGTAGTATGTCCAATTGTATAGAACAACAATTATTTATAATAGTACTGGAACAATGATAATATGTCAAGAAATATGTGATTTGGATAACCAGAATAGAAAGTAACTGATCAAGAGTCATGTGTTATTGCAACATGGGTGAAGTGAAAAAAGGAAAATTAAAATACAATAAAGACAGAATAAGGAAAACCAGTCAAACAATGCAATTAAACACAAATAAAATGAGGAAAACTAAACATAAGGAAGAGAAGTAAAAAATACTAATAAAATAAAAGTGGTAAAAATAATGGAAAGATAATAATAATACACATAAACAATGGCAGCTCTATGGGATAACAAAGTGACATTTGTCTCAGATTTTTAGAGTTAGCCTTGTGCTCCCCCTTTTGATCTGTCTCTGGACCCTTTGTAACTCCATGTCTTATTGTCTCACTTGGGGGAAGAAAAAAAGGGAGAAAAAAGAGAGAGGATCCAAAAAATAAAAATAAAAGATACTATAGAGCCTCCTGAGACTTTAAACCTGTTCAGCAAGTTCTGCTGGTATTCCTAGACGCCACAGGAAGAGAGGGGCTAGGGTTCACTTTTCTCCCTTCCTATGGTTTTGGGAGGATGGGGACCAGGTCTGAGTCACAATATTAACAGTTTCCCAGCCTCCAGCCCAGGCCCTCCATGAGCTGCCAGGCTCAAATCAGCCACTCAGCTGCTCACAGCATGAGTCAATCTCCAGTGTGGAGCCAGAGACAAGTGAGGTGCAGGGTTCTGCTCAGCTACTATCTCTGGGCACACAGTGCAAGACAGGGGTGCGTGGTTCTACTCAGCCCCTCACTCTGGGTGCACACAGATGAAAGTCGGGGCATGCCAGCCTCTGCTGGAAAGTTTCTTACAAAGCCGCTGCCTGTAGTTCTTGACAAGTGCACAGCTTTTCACACAGTCCAACTTTTCAGCCAGTCTGGAGACTATCTGAGTCAGGGTCCATATGGCCCAACTCCTCCCTTCTCCACGTGTTGTCCGGCACCCCAATTTCTATGATGCCCATGTCCACAGTCCCAGCAGATGTGTACTGCCTCTGTGTGTCTCCCACTAAGTCTCTATTCCCCACAACAACTTCCAGCGTCCAGGTCCCTCCTGGTGTTGGGCTGCCCTCCCTGCTCTGGTAGAGGAGGGAGCTGGTGCTTTAACTCTCCTCTCCATATCCTGCAGCAGGCACCATGCTGGGCTGGGGCTGTAGCTCACTAGCCAAAGCCATAGCAGCCCTGGTCCTCACACAGCTCCCAGGGACCTTACTGTCCCAGTGCAACCTTCTCACTGACCAATTTTCAATGTCTTCCGCAATCTTTTGCCTCCAAACTTCATATAAGTGGGGATTCTGTTGGTTGTTCACTCTGTTTCTCAGAAGATCAACTAGGTGTTCCAGCTGGGCACAGGGAGAACTGGGCTCCACTCCCACCTACCTCACCACCATCTTCTTGATCTTAATAATAGTTTTTAAATACAGTGAATATAAAATAAACAAAGAAGTAAACTTTGAGAGTTATAGCTAGGTCAAGAAAAATAAAATGTGCCTACAAAGAAAAAGAAATAACTAAGAATTAAATTTTAAAATTAACAGTAAATTATAAAACAGAGTAGAATAAGTACATAAACTCATGGAATGGTTCCTGTGGGAAAACATTCATAATATGAAATGACAGGAGTAATCCAAAAACATCAGATAAAAGGCACAAATATATAATAATTAGAATAAAAAACCAAAATAATGATAAAAATGCCATTTACTTGCAGCTATGTGCCAGAAAGTTAAATGATTTACAATCATTAATAATTTAATCAACCATACAGGTAGATATTTGTATTCCAACTTTCAGATGAGTAAACAAGGCTCAGAGCCTTAAGAGACCATTCAAGCCACAAAACAAGCAAATGGTATGCCAGTCCTGAAATCCTGCAGACACCGTAGCCTGCTATCTCAGCCATTCCAGGGACAAACGTCAACTTAGAGAAAATTATTTAAATTGTGAGAGAATACTGTATGTCACTCTATTGAAAACTTAGACTTCAATGAAAAGGATACATTTATAAGATAACGTAGATGACAAAAATTCAGTAAAGTGGTCACCTGAATTAAAAAAATTGATTTAAAGCCAGTACTCCAAAAACTCTGAATCCTGTTTGCAGACAATGGTCTCTGATTCTGCCTTGGGTTTGTACCTTCTTCCAAGGAAACCAAGGTAGGCACTGCACACCAAGGACTGAAAATCCTGGCTCAGGAAATAACAAAGCTCTTTTCTGTTCCCCAGCCAAAGAGACTGAAACACAAGAAAGATGGGGGGAAACATACTTTAAATGATTTATTTATAGCTATTTCACTTGATTTTCCCTTAAAGTGATAAATAACTGTGCTCCCTGCTGCTAGTATTTTATCAAGCTCTGTTTGATATTACTGTGCATTATGTTCCATGCAACCCCGCATCTTTGAGCTTTCTTTTCGCATTTCTCTACTGCAGTTGGACTCTGTGAGGAGCAATACCAATGGACCACCAGCATGAAGAAGAAATAGCGGAACCTGCTGCTGAATACCGCTACCTGAACGCAGAATCCCCTGATGAGGAACAAGGGAATGTAAAGCTGGCTTCTTTACCGTGAATTAATGTGGTGACAAAAATAAGCCAGAGCATCTAGATTACCAAGCACCACCTGCTAATGATGACCTTTGTCACTAAGAAGCCCAGAACAAGAGAAAATTATTTCCAGCATAATACAGCCCCTTCACCCACGTACCTACCCTCTATCTCCTGAACATAGCAGATATGCATCAGTAGGAGAAGGTCTCTGAAAATGGCCCTATTGTGTGGGTTTTCACTGAAGTGTGACCTAGTTTGTTTCCCTTAAAAGGCAGAGGAACCTGAAATGCTGTCCCATTCAGTGTCATAATGACATGAGCTGTGACTCACTAGAATCACTGTTGCTCCAGTCATGAGGACTATGACATGGAACTTGATTCATCTGCTCCCAAGGGCTCACAGTTAATAAGCATACAATGATACTGCAAACACACATACTCATATTTGAAGCATTTTTAATTGCCATTTTTCATTTGTTCATTAGGGAAAAAAAGAAGTAGGTAATTTTCTTCTTCATTTCTGCTACAAGTAGACTGCTGATATATAAAACTCTTGGCTATCTCACTTTTCCTCTCCATGAAATAAGGCATTTCAAAACTTTAACTAGTACCACACTGGGCCTGTATGAATTCCAATCACAAAAACAAATGGCCAGACACTTTTTGGATACAGATGCACGAGGCAAAGTCTATATGTCTAATTTAGCAGCCTCTTCTTTTCTCTTATGAATTCATTTGAATGAATGATGTCAAAAGAAGACCTACCAAGGCAAAACCTAAGACTTTATGAATGAGTGCACCCCCTAAGTGCTAAATGGTCATACCCCAGGATAGCACATGCACCTGGGCCCTGTAATCCACCCTGTCTGCCCAGGGTTTGACAGCAAAATTCTCTGCCAGAAGAATCCACCTACTCTGAAGACAAGAGGGTCCTGGAGTTGGTCCTAGCAAGATGCTGTTGCAATGAGAAATGGGGCAAGCACAGCACTGAAATCCCACTTTGCCCTGTGAAACCAGTAAATCTAGTTGTGAAGACAAGTCCACTTGAGTTGTGGAGGGAAATGTTCTCCAGCTAAAAGTCTGCAAGGGCTCAGTAAATGTTTTCATATTAATGACAGTCTATAGATGGAGCATTTTGACTGAGAAATTTTAAGCTATCTTTTAGTACATATATAATGTAGAATGCTGTGTGAAATGAAAAGTAATATAAAAAAAGGAAATGTAGTCCACATAAGGGTCATTTGGACAATTATTTCATCTTTTTGCATCCAGAATTGTGAAATGGAGTCTTTCCTCACTTCTTCTGTCATAAATCACTAACAAAAAGTAAAAAAAATAAAATAAAATACCTTCAACAGCTGGATCATCCCCATCCTATTTATTTTCCGGAACAGAAAAAAAGATGAAAAAGCACTCAATTTGTGTGAAGCCAACATGATTAGCTAGCTGATAACATAGCTGATACCACGAGTACCACAAAATGGAAAATAAAGTTAAAAGTTAATTGTAAAAGTTGATATTAAATTAACAGAAAAACATTAGCAAATTGATACCAACACAAAGCTTTCCAACAGGAATGTCCAGAAAATTGTTCACAGGAGTGCTGCAAATTTATATATATAAAGAGAAGTCAAGAGAAGTTAAATATATAAATATATATATATTTATATTTATATATAGTCTGTCTGGAAAAAGTTCAGCTGTTGTTAGTATAACTAGAACCATTTGCGCATCATCAATGTAACCTGGCAGGCAAGGAGAGTGGACTGGAATGTACATGCATGAATAATGATGACTTCACTATACTAGTCAGTGGGGGTGGTAGATGCCATTGAGTGAGCATGTGTACTTTGTGGCTGTTGTGTTCAAAATGACAGAGTGAGCAGAGCAACAAATGACAATGTGCCTGCCTGCTCATGCATCACGTCTTGTGCAGAGTTTTTTGGGACGATATCAAATTACCCAGGTGACTCAGCACCCCCATAGCCAAGATTTGGTGCTCTGCAACTGCTGGCTTTTTCTGAAATGAAAATCACTTTTGAAAAGGAAGAGATTTCAGACCATCTATGAGATTCAGGAAAATACATTGGAGCAGCTGATGCTAATTGGGAGAACTGCGTGAGGTCCCAAGGTGCCTACTCTGAAGAGGACTGAGGTGTCATTGTCCTGTGTACAATGCTACTTGTATCTTCTTCAAGAAACATCTGTGTATTTTTCCCATTACATGGCTGGGTGCCTTCTGGACAGACACACACACACACACACACACACACACACACATACACACAGACACACAGTGGGGAATAATGGTTGTTCTCAGCCCATGAAACAGCAAGAGAGAGTTTGAGCCCAACACCTTTTGCCTCAGACAGTGACAATCATGTTGGTAGGTAAGCAAATTTGAGTTAGGCCTGGTATAAAGATGAAGGATGAGGGAAGTTGTAGGGGGTTTTCCTGGCAGAAAAATAAATAGGAAATAAAATGTTAAATAGACAGTAAATCAGAAAACAAACAGAATAGGAGAGAATAGCAACAAAGCAGTCCCCACAGATGAAAGATGAGCATGAGCGAGGCCTAGCCTTTGCTGTCCTGCTGCAACCTACTGAGCCCTGCCAAAGAGATGCTACTGCCAGCACATCAATGTTGACTTCGACTTCAGAAGCCAAGAGAATGAGACAGGGCCATAAAGGCCAGACAGAGAGAGCCTGAGGCTGGGGGGCAGCATCTCTGAGCCGTGAGCCCAATGATTTTGTGGCTCATCTTCCCCTAAAAGTGCTTTAACCTAGTACATTGCTAGCCTCATTCACTGCCAACCTAGTACATTGACAAACACTACATTTTTCAATGAAATAAAAGACAAATGTTCACTTTGAAATATAATCTGCATTGTTGAAATATAAAAACTTGTATGTATATAATGTTTAGAATTTCATTATTTACCTGTATGAATATTTTTTAATTTTTAATTTTTTAAATTATATTTTGCATTCAATATTATTCTTTATTAGTTTCAGGTGTACGGCATAGTGGTTAAGCAATTGTATACTTAACGAAGTGTCCCCCCTGATATTCCCAGTACCCATGAATTTTGTCATTGACGACAATCTACAAGAATTGAAAGAGAATATCACCAAACCTTCATTAGGAATTCGTGTGCAACCATTTCAAGCATAAATTCTGATACATACTTACACAAAGAAGTTATGTCTCTGTAAGATATACTTTGCCAACAAAAATATGGAAAATATTCCTTTACAAGTTGGAATTTTTATTCAAATTCAGTAATTAAAATCTTCCCCAATGCATTATATTTTATTTTCCTTACAATATGAAAACTGTAAAGATTTTTCAGTCATATTCCCTGCAGACAGCCCTAAACTCCTCCCAGTTTACCTCACACAGACACTGGAGACAGTCCCATGAAAGGGATGGCTGTCAACCATGAGACTAGCAGGAGAGGAAGGCTGTGTAGAGAACTCAGGAAATCACAACCATCTGTATTTTGAGAAAATCCCTTAAGGGATTCTAGAATTCACTCAATCTGAGACACAAGAATGCTCTAAAGTTAGAAATATGACAGAGTAACCACCATCTCCACTATATGATTATAATACCATTATATCATGTTTATTTGCCAGATAAATAAGTAACTCATTAAAATTTTGCGTATACATTACTACCATTTTTTGCCTTAGACTGGCAAAGATTAAAAAGGATTATCATCATAATTAGGAATCTTTGTGACAAAACCACCACCATGACACACTTCCGGGTACTACCTAGAATTCCTAAGAATTCAACTTAAAATAATAACTGTGTGAGTCACTGGCATGTATGTTCAAGGTTGTTCAACAATTTTATGACAACTAAAATCTGAAAAAAGAAAACCCTCAATGTCCAACAACCGGTTAAATGAAATATGCCCATAATATTAAAACACTATATAGTTAGTTATTAAGAAAGATTTAGTAGGTGTGTTCCTATTAATATGTAACCAAACAACCCCAAAGTTAATGGCTTAAGACAGCAATGACATTTATCTACAATTTGTGCAAGTTTTAGCAAGAACTGCTTCTCTGCTCTCCTGGGTCAGCTACGGTAGCTTAAATGTTGAGGACTGATCTTATCAGGAGTGTGGTGATTCATTCTCTCTCTCTCTCTCTCTCTCTCTCTCTCTAACTTTGCATGATCTCTTCAGCATGACTGCTTCAGGTAGCCAGCCTTTTCACTTGTCATGGCTCCCAAGATAAGTGCATTTTCCAAAAAGCCACCTTTTATAACCTAGCCTCAGAATAAAATAGCATCACTCTGCCATGTTCTAGTATTTGTTAGAATCTAGTCACTACGGCAGCCACATTCAAAACAAATTTAAAAATATGTTTTAAAACATTCTCATGATTCATACTTACTAACTTTTAAAAATCTTTATATGAGTAAAAAGGTTACAAAATATGTATACATATTAGTCATTTGCTATGTATATTTGAATGTGCAAATATCTAGTAAGCTAAGTATAATCTCAAGGTTGTGCATCGAAGTATTGGCAATCTTTTTATGCGGGTAGGGGGTTCAAATGGCAAGTCCATTTATTTTGATAAATGGTCCATTTGTCCTGTTATTCTAACAAATACATGGCACTGCACAATTTAGAAGCAATACACAAATAATATTTTGTGAAGCACTTTTCCCAGAAAAAGATGTTTCATAAGTCAAGAAAGAGGTGAAATTTTTGTTAAACACTAAATTGCTTAACCAGCCTCTAGAGGTAGGTAGAGAATTCTGCTTCACTTTTACTGTGGAGTTTCTACTTAATTTTTAACCCATAAAAAATATGCCAGCTCTTCTTCAAGTAATGATGTGGACAACAAATATATATTCCATCACTGCAGGGAACAGAGTGGCGTCCTAAAGCTTCAAGGTACATAGAAAACTTTACGTGGTGACATATCCTTAACGTACTTTAAGAGAAATAGGGAAAAGAAGTAATAAGGACAAAGGAGACAAGAACTAAAATACATAATTTTTAAAGGTAGAAATAGCAGGTATTCCTATATTACTAATTAGATTCTCTGCTCTAATTTGTTCCAAATTTACCTTTGTGCTAATCACCAATATTTTTGGTGGAGAGAAGAAATGAAACATTAAATACAAATGCTTATGCAAACTTCCAGCAAATATTACACATTATGAATTTTCCAGTGCCAAAGGGTTTGTTCCAAGAGATGACCTTATTCAGAACCAATGTGCAAACCTGACACCTGTACCAGGCAGAACTGACTAGCTGGGAAAGTTTGTTTCAGGTGACTTTCCCCAACCTCTTTGACTGTACTTTTTTCCCATGGTTCTTCTATGAGCCCTCAGCGCAGTGATCACACGTTATGTATTTCTGGACCAGGATCCTCCTCTGTGCTGTAGTGTTTTAGTGTCTGCCCTATTTTGGAATCTTTCCAGCCCCATTCTTCCTTCCCGTCACCTTCAATAAGCATTAGTTGTCACATGAGTCAGTTTCCTCAGGGTCTTTTTCTTAGTGACAGAAGTAAACATAAACTCAGCATCTGTAATGATCAAGGGGAATTCTTTAACTCCTCACTTACATCTTCATATATTCAACCAGTATTCATATCCCAACTATTTTCCCTGTTTAGAAACGAAGACACAGAGTTGAAGGAGCCTGATAGGCAACCATAATTATCATGCAATTAAGCTAGCATTAAGAGATAACTATTAATAAACATTTATGATAAAACAGGGACTGCCTAGGCCTTTTGGCAGAAGTTTTAAAGATTTCATGCAGAAAATAATTGAAGTGAGTCTGGAAGGATAATTTCTTTTAACTTATTATTTCAGTATAGTTTTGAAATTCTGAAGAAATAATAAAATGGACAAAAATATGTAAGGGTGAGAAAACTAGTATATAAGCATGAAAAAGCATGGCAAAAATCAATTCATTACCAGTATTCCTATGTAGCCTAAAGGTATAAATGGGAATTCTAAGAGGAGTGTGTGGTAAAGTAGGCTAAAGCCAATGGTATGCAGTGGGACACTACAGGTTTATTAACAGAAGAGTGGTAGTAAAGGATATATTTTTCATCTATTTAGTAAGTGAAGAACCTTGGACATTGAATGCATTGTGGTGGACAAATTGGAAGTGACAGTTCCCAAGTCAGAGAGAAAGTGCAGAGGCTGAAGTGACAATTTGAGTCAAAGATGATGGCAGCCTGAAACAAGGCAGTAAGTACAGTGGGCATATGTTTAAAACTCAAATGAGAGGAAACTAATGATGAATTACATGTATAGTGGGTGAGGATGAGATAAGAATTGAGTATCTTCGGTCTCTGTCTTGAGCAATTGAGGAAAATTAACATTTATCTTATAAGAAGCCATAAAAAAGAACAGATTCAGAAGGAATGAGAAGAGTTTGGTTTGGATCGTGCTGACTTAGAGATGCTCAATGGACATTCATCCTGAGAGAGCTAGCATGCTATTGGAAAGGTAGGCCAATAACTCAAGAGAAGAGTCAAAAGGAGTACTCCTTTGGGCATTGATAATTAGGCAGTAGACGGAACTCTGGAACTGGATAAAATCACACACACAA
Organism: Carollia perspicillata; assembly: GCA_004027735.1. Lineage (NCBI taxonomy): Eukaryota > Metazoa > Chordata > Mammalia > Chiroptera > Phyllostomidae > Carollia > Carollia perspicillata. Next base: position 173 of record PVKM010042024.1, on the reverse strand, counting down.
AAAATTGAGAAGTCCAAGAAAAATGATAGGGAACACCAATATCTATGAGTGGAAGGAGAAGGGTAAATCAATGAAACACACAGACCAGAAAGTCAGGAGGTATTCTAGGTGAGTGTGTCACTGGAGTATCAGGGAGAAGAGAATGTCAAGAAGAGAATGGCTAGCAGGTTATA
>PVKM010042023.1:0-12948 GCA_004027735.1 Carollia perspicillata | reverse complement strand
GAGTCCTTTCTTGATGGCTTCCCACGTAATCATGTCTGCTTGGGTTGCCTCTCCTCTGAGGGGTCGTACCCATAGACTCTAACTAACCAACCAAACATTGGGGACTAGAGATGGCAGAAGCAGCGCTCTTGCCAGGGAGATAAGCTTTGCTTCCTCAGTGGCTCACAATCTGGAGGTCACTCACTCAGTCTTAGCCACAGGGGGTGGTTACAACTCCTGAAACCAGGAAGAGCAGTTCTCAACACTTTACTCTGTCTTTATCCTTAATGACCTTACCACTTTTAAAGAGTAATGACCAGATACAGGTACATTATAGAATATCTTTCAATATGTGTGTTTAATATTTTTTCATGATTATATTGAGGCTATGGATTTTGGGAAATAATACTACAGAGGTGATAACCCTTCTTAAGCATCAACAGGGCATGCATGATGTATATATAACTTATTACTGATTATATTAACATTTACCACTTTAACCAAGGGGTTATGTTAAAGTAGTATCTGTCCTTTTCTTCACTTTATTTTTTAATTTTTATTTTAATTGTTGTTCAAGTATAGTTTTTTATCTTTTACTCCCATCCTAGTCCACCCCCCACAGTTCTCCCCACCCCCCTCTCATTTCTAACCCCCCTTAGTTTTTGTCCATATGTCCCTTATATTTGTTCCTGTGACACCTTCCCCTTTTTGCTTGAAATTCCCTCCCCTCACTCCTCTGGTTAATATCAGCCTGTTTTCTATTTCAATGTCTTTGATTATATTTTGCTTGCTCTTATGTTTTGTTGTTCAGGTTCCTGTTAAAGGTGAGATCATATGGTATTTGTCTTTTACCACCTGGCTTATTGCACTTAGCATAATGCTTTCCAGTTCCATCCCTGCTGTTGCATAGAGTAGGAGCTCCTTTTTTCTTTCTGCTGCATAGAATTCCATTGTGTAAACGTACCATAGTTTTTTGTTCCATTCATTTACTGATGGGCACTTAGGTTGCTTCCAGCACTTGGCTATTGTAAGTTGTGCTGCTATGAACACTGGGGTGCATAAGTTCTTTTGGATTGGTGTTTCTGGTTCTTGGGGTATAATCCTAGCAGTGGAATTGCTGGGTCAAAAGGCACATCAATTTTTAGTTTTCTGAGAAAATTCCATACTGTTTTCCATGATGATTGTTCCAGTCTGCACTCCCACCAGCAGTCTACTAGGGTCCCCTTTTCTCCACATCCTCTCCAACACTTGTTGTTTGTTGCTTTGTTTGTGATGCCAATTGTGACAGGTGTGAAATGGCATCTCGTTGTAGTTTTAATATGAATCTCTCTGATAGCTAGCGATATTGAGCATCTTTTCATGTATTTCTGGATCCTCTGTATGTCCTCTTTGGAGAAACGTGTATTCATGTCCTTTGCCCATTTTTTAATTGGATTGCTTGTTTTCTTAGAGCGAATTTGTGTAAGTCCTTTATATATTTTAGAGATTAAACCCTTTGTTGAATATTAATTCACCATAGAGACTTGGGTTTATTTCTGGGTTCTCTGTTCTGTTCCACTGGTCCATGTGTCTGCTTTTATACCAGTACCAGGCTGTTTTGATTACAGTGGACTTCTGATACAGATTAGTATCAGGTATTGTGATCCCTCCTACTTTGTTCTTCTTTTTCAAAAGTGCAGCAGCTATTCGGGGTCATTTATGGTTCCATATAAATTTTTGAAGTGTTTGCTCTATGTCTGTGAAATAAGCCATTGGTACTTTAGTAGGTATTGCATTGAATCTGTATATTTCTTTGTGTAGTATGGACAATTTGATGATGTTAATTCTTCCAATCCATGAGCACAGTATATGTTTCCATTTGTTTGTGTCTTCCTTGATTTCATTCTCCAGCATTGCGTAGTTTTCTGCATACAGGTCTTTTACCTCTTTGGTTAGGTTTATTCTTAGGTATTTTATTTTGCTTTTTGCTATATCGAATGGGACTTTTTTCCTTGATTTCTGCTTCTGCTGTTTCATTATTGGTATACAAAAATGCCTTTGATTTCTGGATATTGACTTTGTATCCCGCTGTTTTGCCAAATTCATTTATTAGATTGAGCAGTTTTTAGATGGAGTATATAGGATTTACTATGTACACTATCATGTCACCTGAAAATAATGACAGTTTTGTTTCCTTTTTTCTGATTTGGATGCCTTTTATTTCCTTTTCTTGTCTGGTTGCTGTGGCTAGGACTTCCAATACTATGTTGAATAGAAGTGGTAAAATGGACAACCTTGTCTTGTTCCTGATCCTAGTGGAAAAGCTTTTAGTTTTTGTCCATTGAGTATGATGTTGGCTGTAGGTCTCTCATATATGGCCTTTATTATGTTGAGGAATGCTCCGTTAATTCCCACTTTGCTCAGTGTTTTTATCATAAATGGGTGTGGTACCTTATCAATTGCTTTTTCTGCATCTATTGATATGATCATGTGTATTTTGTCTTTGCTTTTGTTTATGTAGTGTATTACATTTACTGATTTGCAAATGTTGAATTATCCTTGCATCCCTGGGATGAATCCCACTTGGTCATGGTATATGTCCTTTTCAATGTATTATTGGATGCGGTTTGCCAATATTTTGTTGAGGATTTTAGCATCTATGTTCATCAGCGATATTGGCCTGAAGTCTCCTTTCTTTCTTGTGTCTTTATCTGGTTTTGGGATTAAGATGATGTTAGCTTCATAAAAAGAGTTTGGGAGTCTTCCTTCCTTTTGAATTTTTCAAAAAGTCTGTGAAGGAAAGGGGTTAGCTCTTCCTTAAATGTTTTGTAAAATTCTCCTGTGAAACCATCTGGTCCAGGAGTTTTGTGTGTTGTAGTTTTTTGATTACTGCTTCAACTTCATCTGCTGTTATTGGTCTTTTCAGGCATTCTGCTTCTTCTTCATTTAATTTTGGAAGATTATATTTTTCTAGAAATTTGTCCATTTCACCTAGGTTTTCAAATTTCTTGGCATACAGTTCTTCATAGTAATTTCTAACAATGCTTTGTATTTCTGTGGTGTCAGTTGTAATCTCTCCTCTTTCATTTCTGATTGTGTTTATGAGTCCTCTCTCTTTTTTAATTGATGAAACTGGTTAAAGGCTTGTCGATTTTGTTTGTCTTTTCAAAGAAACAGCTCCTACATTCACTGATCCTTAGTATTGTGCTTTTGGTCTCTATGTCATTTAATTCTGCTCTAATCTTGATCATTTCCTTCCTTCTACTAGCTCTGGGCTGTCTTTGTTGTTTTTCCTCCAGTTCTTGTAGGTGTAGGGTTAGGTTGTTTGTCTGAAATGTTTCTATCTTTCTTTGGTAAGCTTGTATTGCTATGACTTTCCCTCTCAGGACTGCCTTTGCTGTGTCCCATAAATTTTGAGTTGTTGCGAGTTCATTTTTGTTTGTTTCCAGAAAGTTTTTGATTTCTTCCCTAATTTCATTCTTGACCCATTCATTGTTTAATAGCATGCTATTCAATCTCCATGATTTTGAGTGTTTGGGGTTTTTTCCATTGGGGTTGGTTTCTAGTTTCAGTCCCTTGTGGTCAGAAAAAATGCTTGCTATGATTTCAATTTTCTTGAATTTTTTGAGACTTGTTTCGTGTCCTGTCATGTGATCCATCTTTGAAAATGTTCCATGTGCATTTGAGAAGAATGTGTATTTAGCTTCTTTGGGATGAAGGGCTCTCTCTATATATATATCAGTTAACTCCATTTCATCTAGGGCTTTGTTCAATGTCACAATATCTTTGTTGATAATTTTGTTTGGAAGATCTGTCCATTTTTGAGAGTGGGGTGTTAAAATCCCCTAATATAATTGTGTTGCTATCAATATCCTTCTTGAAGTCCTCTAAGATTTTCTTTATGTATTTGGGTGCTCCTATATTGGGTGCATAAATATTTATAATGTTTATGTCTTCTTCGTGGGTTCTTCCCTTGAGTATTTTGAAGTGACTTTCTGGGTCTCTCGTATGGCCCTTCTTTTGAAGTCTATTTTGTCTGTTATGAGTATTGCTACCCCAGCTTTTTTTTCCTGTCCATTTGCTTGGAAAATTTGTTTCCAGTCCTTTAGTTTCAATCTGTGTAGGTCTGTTGTCTCTTGTAGGCAGCATATGTGTGTGTCATGCTTTCTTATCCTTTCAGCTATTCTATGTCTTTTAATTGGAGCATTTAATCCATTTATGTTTAAGGTTATTATGGATAGGTTGTTATTCATTGTCATCTTCATACCTGTGTTCCCCTCTCTCTCTCTCTCTTCTTTCCTTTCCTTAAAGCATGTCTTGCAGAGCTGGTTTGGTGGAAGTGTATTCTTTTATACTTCTTTTGTCTGAAAAGCTCCTTATTTGGCCTTCTATCTTGATTGAAAGTCTTGCTGGGTAAAGTATCCTTGGTTGTAGTCCTTAAGTTCTCATTACTGGGAATATTTCTTATCATTCTTTTCTGGCTTGGAGCGTTTCCATTGAGAAGTGAGTTGGTAACCTTATCAGGGCTCCCGTATATGGTATTTCCTTTTTCTCCCTTGTTGCCTTTAAGATTCTCTCTTTTTCTTGGAATTTTTCCATTTTAATTATGATGTGTCTTGGAGTGGGCTTCTTTGGGTTCGTCTTAATTGGGACTCTGTGTTTCTTGAATTTGTGTGACTTTTTCTCTCATCACATTAGGGAAGTTTTCCATCATTACTTTTTCAAATAGGTTTTCTATGCCTTTTTCTTCTTCTCCTTCTGGTATCCCTATTATTCGGATTTATTATGTTTCATATTGTCTTGTATTTCTCTTAATCCCTCTTCATTCTTTCTGAGACTCTTTCCCTTTTCCTGCTCTTTCTGGGTGTTTTTTTCTACTTTGTCCTCCAGCTCACTGATTCGATCTTCTGCTTCATTTATCCTGCTTTTGATTCCTTCTCCTCTGTTCTTCAGTTCAGATATTGTATTCTTCATTTCCTCTTGGCCCTTGTTGATATTTTCTGTTTCCTTTTTCATGGTGATATAGTTTGCAGCAAATTCAGTATAGTTTCCTTATAGTTTCTGGTAGTTTGTTGTGAGCTCATGCAGCTTCTTGGTAACCATTGCTTTGAACTCAACATCTGATAGTTGAGTTGCCTCTATTTCATTTAGCATTCTTTCTGAGGTTTCCTCCTTTCCTTTCACTTGGGCATTGTTTCTTTGTCTTTCCATTGTTTGTGAGATTCTTCTTATTACCCTCAGCTCCTTAAATTGATCTGTTCTGGCTCCCTTGGTTTGTGGTGTGAGCTTCTGTGGTAGAGCATCTGTGAGATTCAGTGGTGTGGTCTCTTTCGGGTATCCTGGTGTTCACTGCTTCCACCTATTGTTCTTTGGGATCAATTGGAGGGGTAAGGCAAATGGTTTAAGACATCAGGAGAGTATTCTGTGTTATTTACAGTAGCAGCCGGTAAACAGATAGGAAATCCTTTGGCCATGTATTATATTAATTGTAATATACCACCCAATAAGTCACTTTTTAGAAATGGTGGAATGAAGATAAGACTCTTGTTGGGTAGGGAAGGGTTGCGAGTTAAATCTAGAAAGCAGTGAGGTTGTGAGATGTCAGATTCTGAGGTAAGGTGAGAAGAAAGGATAGTAAATAGGTGTAGTGTGTGAGAGAATAGAGTTAACCACCACAGTAATAGAGTTCAGAAAACCGTGAAGTGGGCTAGGATCTGGGAGCGGTATTGTGTAGTATTTACAATAGTATGGAACAGCTAATATTTACAATAATATTAGAGGAACAATCATATGACAGAATCTATGGAATCTAAATACCAAGAATAAGGAGTGTGAGACCTTCAGTGGTGTGCTAATAGAACACAGGTGAAGTGAAGGACAGTCAATTAACAATACACTATGACTGAGAGAACAGGGGAAACCTGTCAATCGATACAATATACCCATCCAAAAAAGACTAAACAGAAGGAAGAGGAATACCAAAATATTATTCAAATAAAAGATGTAAGAATGATGTAAAAATAATGATGCAGATATGCAATATTTTGCAGGTTCCTTGTAATAGCAAAGTGAAATTTGTCTGTCTCATCTGTTAGGATGCCCCCTTTTCAGACCAACTCTGGTCTTTTCACAGTTCCGGTTTTCTTTATCTCATTTGTGCATATTTTTTTTTTAAAGCAGACTAAGGAAGGTAGAAGAGACAAGATTGGAAAGAAAGGAAGAAGGAATGAAACAGGAAAGAAGGAAAGAGAGGTAAAAAACATTAAGACATAAAAAATTAAAATTGAAATTAAAAAATTTTTAGAAAAATCAAACAAATTAACCACATACACACATTTACACATCAAGGGGGGAAAGTAAAAAGGAAAAAAACAGAAAACTAGGATAAAAATAAAAATACAAAAAAAACCTTCAATCTTCTTGCTGGATTCAAACTGCTCGAATTGATTTTTCTGTTCTTGCTGGCTACAGCAGTCTGAGGGGCAGGTTTATACATGTGGTCTCTGGGTCCCAGGGTCTCCCAGTCTCTTTCCATGGACACACCCCCTCTGAGTTTATCAGAGCCTTCTCCAGTTCTCTGGCCACCCCGGGTTTATGGAGCCCTCTCACAGTCTCTCGCCACACGGGCGCCCATTCTGGGTTTACCAGGTGCAGGCTCCCCATCACCCAAGGCGTGCACTCTCTCTCTGGATCCCAGTGTGGTTCCTGGGTCCTCTACAAAGCTCTCCCTCCTCGGTTTGTGGGCATGCCCGGCAGGGCTGCCTCTGGTCACACCACTGGGACATACATTTTTTCCAGGTCTATGCGTGGGTGCTCATAGCCCCTGCATGTTTGCAGCTCAATCCTTAAAATTGCTCTCTAAAATTTCAAGCATCCAGGCTTCCCCCAAGTGCTGTTCAAACCCTGCCTAGCCGGGGAGGGAGCATCAACCCATCTCCCTGTGGTCGTTTGCTGAAGGCAAGGGTTGCAGCCTCGCTGCTCCCTGAGCTGATCTCTAGGCCTCTATTGTCCCAAAGTAGTCCCCTTACCATCTGGTTTTTCAATGTCCGCTACAATTTTTGATCTCCTATCTTCACATATGTTGTGGTACTGTTGGCTGTCTGCTCTGTTCCTCCGTAGATTGGCCTGGTTTCTCTCCCATGTGTAGGAGGAAGTGGAATCTGCTCCCTCTTACCAAGCTGCCATCTTCTCCCTCCTTTTCTTCACTTTAAAGTTAGTATTTTTCCATTTGTAATTAATAAATATTTGGAGTGTTATATTTTGAGTCTTTAAAATTCCATTTCGCCTTAAATTTTTGTCCTCTTATTTTAGTATGTATTGGTAGATCCTACTTACAACAATTACTGTAGAGCACTGATGCAGATATTATAGATATATTTTCCACATTACTTTTACTTTTATTAATTAGAATATTTGGGAATAATTGTTTCATATCTTTCCCTACTATCTTTAGATAAATTAAACAATGCAAAAATGCCATGGTCACTTTTATTGATATTGTCACTCTCATGGATCCATGTTTCCATTTGGAATAGCTTTTCTTCTGCTTAAAAAAATTTTTTTAACATTTTTTACCACACCGTTCTGTACAAAATAAATTATTTTATCTTTGTTGGTCCAAAGAAGCTTCTAAAGTTTTAAGCTTTATTTTATAAAATAGATTTTCACTGAACAAATAATTTTGGTTGACAGTTTTTTGTTTTTTTTTCCCCCTTTTAGGGCTTTTGCTTTCCCATTATCTTCTGGCTTGCATACCTTCATCTGAAGAACAAAAGAGTAGTCTACAATAGTACTTATCTTTCCTTCTTCATACCAGTAGTAAATATTTTAGGTTTTTGTGGGCTACATACTATTTCTATTGGATAGTCTTTTTTTAATTTAATTTAATTTAATTTAATTTTTTAACCTTTTTTATTGTTGTTCAAGTACAATTGTCTCCATTTTCCCCCCACCACTCCCACCCACCCCTCCTTGGTTTTGTCCATGTGTCCTTTATAGATGTTCCTGAAAACCTTTTCCCCTTTTGCCCCCATTTTCCCCTCCAACCTCCCCTCTGGTTACTGTCAGTTTGTTCTTAATTTCAATGTCTCTGGTTATAGTTTGCTTGCTTGCTTGTTTCATTGAGTATATTCTTCTTTTAAAAAATAAATGTAAAAAGCAATCTCAGTTTTTGAGCCATATGAAAACAAGCCACAGGCCAGATTTGACATACGGACCATAGTTAATTTTGTGTTGTTTTGTAAGACTTTTCTCTTCCTACTTTTTAAGTTTTCTCTCTCCTCCTCCTTCCTCCTTTTTCTTCTTCTTCCTCTTTTCATATTGATTATTACTATTAATTTTAGTAATTTAATTAAGAATTGCCTTGGTGTAGTTTTAATCATGATTTTTATTGTTGCTTGTTGAATTTCTTGGGTTTGTGGGTTAATATTCATAATATTTAGTAAAATTTTGGCCATAATTTAATTTTTTCTTACCCTATCACATTTTTTGGATCCCAGTTTAACATATATTAAACTGTAAATTGCTTAATCTAGCCCCAAAAGTGTCTTTTTTCTCTGTATTTTTTCAGTCATTTATATATTTCTACTTTATTTTGGACAGTATTTGATACTATGTTTCCTAGTGAACTAATATTGCTTTTCTGTAGGGTCTAATCTGATACTAATCCCATCCACTAAATTTTTTATTTCAGATATTTACATTTTTGTCAGAAATTCCACTTGGTTATTCCATTTGTCCTCTCATTTGTTCACATCTTTTTCTTTAAATCTCTGTGAATGTTTAAAATTGATTTTGAAGTCCTTATTGGAAAATTCTCTCATTCCTGTAATGTTTGAGAATGTTTACAGTGATGGTCATATTTCCTGTTATAAGCCTCATTTTCCCAATTCTTTACATGTATAACTTTTTCATTAGATGCTTGTGTATGTTAAGTTCTGACATTTGTTCTTTCTTTAAAGAGTGATAGACATTGCTTTGGTAGGCAGTTAAGTTACTTGTTTATTAGTGTGAACTTTTCAAAACTTTTAAAATCCATGCTAAAATTTTATTTATTTATTTATTTATTTTTAGGCCAAGTCTAGAGGAGCATTTCCTCTAGTACTAACTTAGCCCTATTACTGTCCTACTCTGGATGATTAAAACTTGAGTGATTCTTCATTTTGTGTGACTTTTGAGAGCTATTTGGCTTACAACTCCTGGTCATTGCTTTTTCTTCTAGAAGAAGCCTTTTGCCTGCCCTTTATTCTTAATGTATGCACACTGGAAAGTCACTGAGAACTCAGAATGGCCCCTATTCAGATTACTGGAACTGTTTCTCTGTCTCATCTTATGTTTTCTACCTTGTGCATTCTAGCTATCGCAGCAACCTAAGTCCAATTCTAATGTGGTCAACACAGAAAAACCACTGATCTCTGTTTGAGTTTCCCTTTCTATATTGCATTCCAGAAATTTATTCCAAGCATCAAGTTACTGCAATTTGCTTTTATAATTCCAGGGATAATAGTCCTGCACTCCTTCTGGCTGACATCTAAAATGTTTGTTTCAAGTAATTTGTCCAGTTTTCTAGATGTTTATGGAAGGAGGACAAAGCCTCATTATAAGCCCTGTTATACTCTTGTGTTTGAATCATGGAGAACTTTTGAGCAGAATAGTGAGGCAGTTAATAAAACCTGACCCTTGTTCCACAAAATGTTCTCCTTTTACTCAAGACAGTGAAACTCAGCACTGCCTGCATCGTTTATGCCCAGGTGTTCTCAGGTGACCTTTCTTTCCCTATTCTTCTGATTACAACTATCATCCACTATTTTACTTTTTGTGTTAAAGAAAGCTGTTAGCTGCTCTGTTCTATGTTTTTTCTCATCCCCCTGTGTCAAATACATTTGATTATAAAACAAAAAAAAAATGTATGAATTACTGAATTTTTAGAGCATCCCTTATTGTTGTATGTGTATCAAGGCTGAGCCTGGAAGAACTTAGCTGAAAAGAATTAATACCATCATGTAATGCAATTGTTTCTGGCACTCAGTGACTCAATGTTTATCTATAGAAAATATGAATGACTGAATGCCTATAGTCACTTGCAGGTGTTGATCTACTGCCTATTAGTTACAAACCACATTTTTTTTTTCCTGATTTAAAAGTCACCTAATTAAAAAAAAATTCTTCATATCACATTCTCTTTCTCAAGTCTGGTTGTAGCTATAAAATTCTTGGTAGATAACCTGGAAATCATTTACCCAATCAAAGCATCCCATTTTAGACTACCATAATGAACTTGTTAGTCCAGATGGATTCTAAAACCAGATTGCTCACAAAGAGAGGAAAGAGGAAGAAGAAGATGAAGAAGAGGAGGGAGGAGATAGGACAATCTTTGGTAGACAAACTTACAAGTTTAGGTAAAATATGCAAAACATAAGTTGCATCAAATCACCCAACCCTCTTTAAAACTTTCATTTCTCTGAGTTCTGATGAACCTGTTTTTCCACTTGGAAGCTTCAGGAAGCCACAATTTTACAGTCTCAAAGTCAAGCTTTTAAATACTGACATCTGTCTTTTTCAGTTGAGGTGTTCACAAAATTGCAGTTAGACTGATAAATTACTAGACATTCCCACTTTCCACCCATAAAGATTAAAAGCAACTTGGTGTTCATTATACTCTTATCTATCCTGAAAGTCTCAGGAATTTTCCAATTACAAGTTTTTGATCTTAAAATGGTAAGCATGTTCAGCAAAACATGAATAACTTCTGCTATTTCTGATTTTAGTCTTCCTTAATTATTTAACGCATACCAATTTCAAGTCCAAAAAATATTCTTTTCCTTTGTTTAATCAGAAATCAAAAAGCAATGGTAAAATTTATGGAGAAACTTTAACATGAGCTTATTCTCTCTTGAGTTACCAATGGATAAATAACATTAATTATTACCTGGTAATCAATAAAGACAGTTATGAAACAAATTACTTTGAAAACATTGTTGAGAGAATTATGGCCCAAAATCATAGTGGCCCAAAATGCTACTATGCTACTTAATCACTTAGGAGAATATCTAATTATTTTTCTATCCTATTGACTCTCAAACTATTGACTCTCAAACATAGTATAGTGAAATGTCTTCCTGTAACAAGAAAAGTGAATTTTCAATTTAAAAAGCTTTAATTTTTGGTCAATAGGAATTTCATATACCACACAATTAGGTATCAAATAAATGAGTGTGTGTATATATATATATATGCATATAGAATTATATTGAGTTCTGGTCAAGATGAAGGTGTAGGTAGAAATTCTTCACTTCCTCACATAACCAAAAGAAAGATAACAGCCAAATTAAAAACAAAAAGAACCAGAACTGACAGAAAATAAAACTGCATGGAACTCTGACAGCTAAGAAGTTAAAGAAAGATTCATCCAGACTGGTAGGATGGGTGGAGAAGGACAATTGGGCAGAAGGACAGTCGGTGCAGCAAGGCGGTGGACCATGGCCAAGGTGGGGGCTGGCAGACTGAAAAACTAAAGCCTCTAAACCTCTGGCCATAGAGTTCCATGGGGGTTGCAAAGGTGGGAGAAACTCCAAGTCTCATAGGAGAGTCCCTTGGAGAGGCCCACAGAGTCCTAGAATGTACACAAACCCACCCACCTGTGAATCAGGACCTGAAAGGACACAATCTGCTTGTGGAAAGCAAGGGAAGTGACTGAAAGTGGGATGAGATCCAAACAAGAGGCATTCTTCCCTCTCTGACCCCTCACCCACATAGAGCACCACAATGCAGTGATGTGGGTTGCCCCATCCTGGCAAATACCTAAGGCTTCACCCCTTACAACATAACAGGTGCGCTGAGACAAAGAAATATGCCTTAAATGAAAGAACAGACCCAAGCTAAAAAAAAAAAAAACAGAACAAAGTGATGAAGAGAAAGCCAACCAATCAGATCCAGAGTTCAAAACACTGATAATCAGGATGGTCACATAAATGATTGAGTATGGTTGCAAAATAAGAGGGAAAAGTAAAGGCTATGCAAAGTGAAATAAAAAAAAAATATATAGTAACCAAAAGTGAAGGGAAAGAAACTGGACTCAAATCAACAATTTGGAGCAGAAGGAAGAAACAAACATTCAACCAGAACAGAATGAAGAAATAAGAATTCAAAAAAATGAGGAGAGGTTTAGGAACCTCTGAAATGACTTTAAATGTTCCAGCATCTGAATCATAGGGGCGCCAGAAAGACAGTAAAAAGAGCAAGAAATTTAAATTTATTTGAAAAAATAATGAAGGAAACATTTCCCAATCTGATGAAGGAAATAAATATGCAAGTCCAGGATGCTCAGGGAGTCCCAAAAAAGTTGGACCCAAGGAGGAACACACCAAGCCACATCATAATTACATTACCCAAGATTAAAATGAAGAAGAGAATTCTAGAAGCAGCAGGAGGAAAGGAGACAGTTACCTACAAAGGAGTTCCTCCTATAAGACTATCAGTTGATTTCTCAAAAGAAACCTTGCAAGCAAGAAAGGGCTGGAAAGAAGTATACAAAGTCATGAAATACAAGGACCTACATGTAAGATTACTCTATCCAGAAAAGCCATCATTTAGAATGGAAGGGCAGATACAGTACTTCCCAGATAAGGTCAAGTTAAAGGAGTTCAACATTACCAAGCCCTTATTATATGAAATGTTAAAGGGACTTATCCAAGGGAAAAAAGATGATGAAAAATATGAACAGTAAAATAACAAACTCACAACTATCAACAACTGAAACTAAAAAAACAAAAACCGAGCAAACAACTAGAACAGGAACAGAATCACAGAAATGGAGATCACATGGAGGATTTTCAGTGGGGTGGGTAATGGGGGAAGAAAGGGAGAAAAGGTACAGGGAGTAAGAAGCATAAATGTTAGGTACAAAATAGACATGGGGAGGTTAAGAACAGTATAGGAAATGGAGAAGCCAAAGAATTTATATGTACAACCCATGGACATCAATGAAGGGTA
>PVKM010042022.1:0-12944 GCA_004027735.1 Carollia perspicillata | reverse complement strand
GACTGATCCAATATTATCAATCAGCTAAGAAATACAATTTGGAGACTGACATGTTTATCACTTTCATTTGCCAGTATTTTTTAAACATTTCCATTAATTAGTCTCAGAGATTTATGACTCTCTTCCAAGTGTTATCCAACTGCTACTTGAAAATAATAAGCTTAGACTTACTAAGATGCAGTGTTTGGGTTCTTAGATTGTTAATTAAAACACATTAGACATAATCAAATACTCAGTAGCATTTTGTAGACAATCCTATCTACTAGTCAACTTGTTCTATTTAAAGGAGAAAAAATGAATGGAGACAAACTGCCATTAAAATGTGCAGATGCCATAAACCAACCAACAGGAAAAGTATCTTTAACAAACTATCCATCCTTACTTCTTGTTAATAGTCTGAATCATGTGTAAGAAGGTGACCTCACCCTTCACCACATTTCTTTCTCTGGGAGATTTCGACAATGTACCAAATATTCACAAATGCTGACTTTCATTCAAAGTGTTTTCATATCATAGATGCTAAAATGTAAGATCTTAACATAATTTTTTTAATTAGCAAACAAATAATATTTTAAGTGTGAATTTACACATAACACCAAATTGCTTGAACAGTATAACCTATATTCATTACCTAAACAAATTCACAACAAAGATAAACTCAAAGATTTTATTAATAAGTCCCTACTCCAAAATGATGAGGAATGTTTTAAAATTCTATTTAATTTTTCCATAAAAAGCCACACACAAAGGAATAGCTCAACTAAATTCCCAGCTCTTTCAAATATATGTTTTGATTGACTTGGAAGCTACATCTAATTTTAAGATTTGCCAAAGGTACATATGTGAAAACATAATCATAGCTTCAAGGTAGCTTATAAAATAAATAAAAGCTATGGGAAGGCAAAATATTAAATTGAATTATTGTGCTACTATGAATGTAGCTGAAAGGATACCATTTGTTATTTACATCAATGCATATTCCTAACTGCACACTCAGAATACCCCCCAAACAAATCGGGCAATGTGCTCTGAGGTTGTGCTTGCCAGCTGACCCCAGTATCAATTCTTTCCTCCAAGTAAAAGAAAAAGCACCTCAGTTTCTCGTTGACCTAGCCAAAGGACTCCTCCCTTCCAGGTAGCTGTGGTCATTGGTCCAATGAGAGGCAGGCAGAAATGTTGTAAGTTTTCTCTATGCATCTTTATTTGTTTGTTTTTTTGTTCTTTGAGACTTACTAAGATATAATTCCCATATTAAATTGTGAGATATGTAAAATGTATATCACAGTGATTTGGTATATATATGAAAGGATTCTCACCTCTAGTTCATCAACACATCCATCACCTCACAAATTTATGTCTTTTTTTGATGAGAAAATTTAAGTTCTATTCTCTTAGTCAATTTCAACTACGTAATATAGTGTTATCAACTATAGTCACCATGCTATACATAAGATCCAGACCTTATCTATCTTATAGATGAAAGTTTGTGCCCTTGGCCAACATCTCCCTGTACTCCCTCAGCTGCATCCCTCGCAACTTCTGTTTCTATGAATTTGAGTCCCTTCCTCCCTCCCTTCCTTCTCCTTCCTTCCTTCCTTCCTTCCTTCCTTCCTTCCTTCCTTCCTTCCTTCCTTCCTTCCTCCCTCCCTCCCTCCCTTCCTTCCTGTTCCTTCCTTCCTTGGATTCCACATACAGGTGATACTGTGCATTACCTGTTTTCCTCTGTCAGGCTTATCTCACTTAGCATAATGCCCTTAAGGTCCATCTACATTGTCACAGTGGCCAAATGGCAAAATGGATTTCCTTCTTTCTCATGGCTGATGTGGCTGCTAATATGTCATTGTCTGTGTATGTGTGTATCTTCTTTATCCATTCAACTTTGTCATCCACCTTCTCTACACATTCATCCACAGATGGACTCTTAGGCTGTTTCCATATCTTGACTACTATGAATAATACTGATTTTATCTCCTTTGCATAAATACTGAGAACTGAGATTGCTGGATCCTAGGCTACTTCTACTTTCAATTTTTTTAGGAGCCTCCGTACTATTTTCCATAGTGGCTATACCATTTACATTCCCTCTAACGGGGCAAAAGGGTTCCCTTTTCTCCGCATCCTCACCATCACTTATCTCATATCTTTCTGATGAAATCCATTCTAACAAATGTGAGGCAACATCTTGTTGTGATTTTTATCTGTATTTCTCTGACGATTAATGATACTGAGCAGCCTTTCATGTACCTGTGTGGCCATCTCTGTCTTCTTTGAAAATTGTCTAGTCAAATCCTTTACTCATTTTTTAATGAGACTCTTTCTTTCTTTTCTTTCTTTCTTTCTTTCTTTCTTTCTTTCTTTCTTTCTTTCTTTTCTTTTCTTTCTTTCTTTCTCTTCCTTCGTTCCTTCCTTCCTTCCTTCCTTCCTTCCTTCCTTCCTTCCTTCCTTCCCTCCCTCCCTCCCTCCCTCCTTCCTTCCTTTCTTTTTGTTTTTGAGTTGTATGAGTCCTTTATATATTTTGGATATTAACTCCTTATCTCCAAGTAAGTCTCTTAGCAAAGAAGTGAGGGCACCTCCCTCCTCCCAGCCTGGAATGCACGGTGGTGGCCTGAGAAAGCGCAGGGACTGGAGAAGCAGTGGTCTGTAGGAGCCAGGTCTCTGCCAGCATGATGCAGCCTCCTCACCAGCCCTGCATTCCGAACTCTGGATGTCTGTGAGGTATGACAGAGACAAACCTCCCTTCTCTGTAAAAGACTGTTGTTTGGGACTATTGTTCTTCTCAACTGGAGTGGAATCTAATTCCAAATGATAAAGGTGATACCTGAAGAAAGAGTTTAAAATGCCCATCACCTTCCTAGAACTCTCTCACCACCATGTCCAACTCCTTTCAAGCTGGTATCTCCTACCTGCCTCCTTCTAAAGAAAAACAGACAAGGAACAATACAATAATTACTACATTATCCATAAGAAATACACATTCATGTTTAGGATGTCATGTCTACAATGAAAAATGAAATTTTAATCTGAGTAAGAGTAAACCACTTAATGTGTAAAAATAAAAAAAACAGACCCCAAGTGACCCTATATTCAAGATGCTGCCCCTCTTGAAACCTTCATTTTGTTCTTAAAAAACCTGCTAATCATTATTACTGCATTAATAACAGGCTTTGGGAACATTGCTACATATAAATTTCTAAACATCATAACTCAAGAGTCCTAATTTTGATACTGCTGAACATTTATATTTTAATCTACAAAAGAGAACAAACTTTGTATGGATTTATATATAATATAGCTTGTGTTTATAGTAAAAGAGTCAAGAAAATGTTTCCAAAATTCTTAGCAATGTATATAAAAAGTCACTGCTTATCAATTGTGCTAGATATCATTTTAGAAGGCACAAAGAGCCCTGCAGATGAAATAGAATTATACCTTCATTTTTGCAAAGAAAAATTTACCTCTTCAATTGCTGTGGATAGTGCATTCAAGTTTAGTTTAACTTGTTAATGTCACGTGTTGTTAATGTTATATGCCATAATTAGAGTTTTCAATTTATTTTCAATTTACATTCACAAATAAACACAATAACTACAGCTCATTTTGTTTTAAGGTAAAATCAAGAACATATACTGATCTCAACTAGGAAGTTGTCAATACTATTCTTAGAAAATGTAGCCATTTCAAAATTGCTCCTCCTACAAATACCACCTGCTTGGAGGCTACCTATGTTCAAAAAAATAAATCTAAGTTGCTCAAAACATGAGTTAGGCTTTGAGGTGAACACTGGAATAAAAAATGGCAATACATGTTGCATTAGCATATGTATGACTATGAAAACAGACATCAGCTTGATGAACTCCCTGATGCTTCCTGTCCTACATGGAACAGTTTGGACAGTGGTTCAGCAAGTGTTCCATTCTGCTCCTTCTCCCTGTAGTCAGATGACACTTTCAGCCCCGTTGGCGTTGGGCTTGGCCATGTGGCTTGATTTGGCCAATGGATTATTACCACCCTTAAGCCCACTGCTCCCGGCAAATTTGGCCTGGGTCCTTGTGCTCTGATGATCCGCCACTGGAAAATGCCCTGAGTAGCTCCTGATTCTTGGATAATGTGGATGCCTATGTGGGACAGGTCAGAATTCACCTACAGCCTGGATATTAGGGACAGCCAATATCAGCCAAACAACAGCTAACCAAAAGGCATAAATGAGAAAGAGATTCTTCATGATACAAGTCACTTAGCTTGGGGTGATTTGTTTGTCAGCATCATCGTGGCAATGGCTGACTAATACATTACTGAGAGCCATTTGGCCAACCCTTGTCGTGGTGCCCTACTTCATCCACACCAGCACCATAGTGACCCCACCCAGCATCAGCCAGTCTGGCATTCAGTCTAATAAATACACCTAACTCTTTCCCAAATAACCTACATAATCTTTGCTTTGTGTACCACTGGTCTTAGGTAAAAGTCTTTGTCACAATATCTAGCCTTCCATGAACATTTTATCCTTACTTGATAATGGAATTATCCATGTTGTATCACATCAAGCTCCCCAAGCGCACAGACTATTTCTTTTATTTCTTTTAGGGAGCAAAACTCGTATACAGAAAAGTTAAATGACTAGATGCTGGCTAGAAGATTAGAACTTGTGAAGAAGATAGTGCTCCAAGAAGATTAACAATATCACAGAAGATGTGTCTTATTTTTCCTAAACATATAAGGGGAAAAAAACCAAAATGGTGTCTCTAAAATATATAAATTATGTGTTAGTTGAGTGTATCTGATCATAGTCTGTTAACCACTGCTTAATTCTACATTAGCAAATAATCTGAAAATGCAAGTAAATATTTCTTCCTTATTATATAACTGTACAAAGTAGTTTATTACTGCCATTAATAACTTCAAGTATAACATGAACTATTCAAAACTACTATACTTACTGTGAATAAGATGAATGACCATACTATTTTCTGGTCCAAAGCTTATTAATGAAGAACATATTTCATTTTCCTACTATTTTTCTACCTTTTTACTTATCATAAACACTCTTGTAACATAAGCAGCAGAACAACAGCAGAATATTATACGTTATGAAAGTCTGTCCATGACTGCTACTACCATTACCCTAGAGTTCCCGAGGATGTAATCAGCTGTGTTTGAAACCAGTGGGAACTTAGCAGGCAGGTAGGTCATCATCCAGAAGAGTACATTCGAGAAGTTGCATAGAAAATCCAGAGCTGAAAGCGAGAAACCTACTCTTCAAATAAAATGTGTAGTCTTACCTGTTTCTACTTAGTTTATTTTACATGTTTTTATTAGTCAAATTTTGAGGTTCGTTTGAGTTTTGAATACATGGTATTTCCACTGACCACAGGGATGACTCAGTGACTGAGAACATACTGTGTCTCCTTTGATTGGCTGTGCCATACTTCTGAACTTCAGAGACAAATCAGCAAGCTTTTGATGTGAATGGACCACAGGAGAAGGACCAGCATTCCTTAGCCAAGAAATATTCAGTGTTGACCCTGATCTTAGAGGATGGGGACGGACCGTTGGCACATTGTTATCCCCTCCCTGTGTCCTGTCTCTTTTATCATGTGACATTGCACCTCCTCCCATGAAAAGGTGGGGTCCTTCTTCCACCCACTGAAGTTGGGCTGGCCTTGTATCTTGGGGTGGTCAAGATGAATGGCAGAAGGGATGCTGGGCCAGCTCTGAGGTGATGATCCTGCCCATCCTCTAGGAACTCTGTGGATACGCCTGGAGCAACCTGCTGAGGGACCATCACAAAAAGGAAAAACAAAGCACCACAGCTGTGGGCATCGCAAATCATCCAGCCCCCAGGCAACTAGCAGCTGAACACAGATGCACGAGGAAGCCCAGCCAACACCAGAAAAACTGCCCAGTTGAGTCCACAGGGTTGTTTGAAGCCACCAAATTCTGGGGTGGTTTGTCAACACTTCCAAAGGTAACTGACATGCCAGGTCTTCATCCTACACCTCAAATATATTCTATTTCCTAACATTACAAAGCATCAGTGCAGATTAGTAAGGTGACTCTACAGTAGAACTGTTCTGTGAAAAACATTCAACAGCCGTGGCTGTCCAGCTATAGAGTATGTCAGGATCACCTAGAGCTAGATAAATACAGATTGCTGGGGCCACCCCTAGAGTTCCCGATTCAATTATCCTGCCATGAGGCCTGGGAATATGCTTTTCCAACAACTTCCCAGGTTTTGCTAATGTTATTGGTGTGAGTACCATGCACTGAGGTCATTCTCCTACATGACCAAGTATATTGCAAATAAAAGATTCCCTTAGAGAATACTCATCTTACTGAACTAAAAGAATAAACACATTTCTTTTAAAAATCCAATTGGACTAGGGAGTCCTATCAGACTTCAACATAAAGAGAAAAGATACCATATTTATTATTCAGACCTGCCAGGCAATGTGAACATTAGAATAAGAAAGAAAAGATTATTCCACCTAGGGCCCCCATACTTCATGAATTACCAAACCTCAATGCAACAGTTTATGGTTGTATTTAAAACTGAGGCTTTTTACTTACAGTGTAAAGAATATGAGTCACATTTTAAAAAACAGCAGGAATAAACACTCGTTCAATATGCTATTAATATTTAAATTTTGAAAATTACAGCAAGCTGAGTATTTATTTCTTTGAGCCTGATTGCAGTAACAACTTCAGATATTATTACCATGTTGCTGATGCCATCGTAGCTCACGGAGAGTATTCACTCTCGTTTCAAATGTCTTCCTTCAATAAGGGAAATATATTTACATTCTCTGAGCTCTGAGTTTTACTGGCAGAAGTTCCTGACTTCTCAGGCACATAACCACTATTTACACCCAGTCTCCTTGAGTCTATGCATTTTAGAGTTCGTCAGTGTGCCCTGAGCCCTGAAGACAGACAGATCTTCAAGAAAACTTCATTTTGTTCAAATAAATATCATTGTTTATAATTTAGAAAACTGACACTAAAATACACATTTTCGTGTTCTGTTTTCATTTCCAACTAATATTTAGTACTCCAATTAAGGCAAATTTAACTCTCATTACGTTATGCTGTGCACTGAAAATACGTCTAGAGAATACGTCAAAAGGAAATGCTATGTTCGTGCAATGGGATTCCTCTCCTTTGCACAGAAACCAGGGAGTATGTCATCTCAGGCCCCTGTGTGTTCAAGATGGGAGTACTAGAGAGAATTTTTGTTCATCTTAAATTTAATTCTAATTCCACTAAAAGTTTCCGTTTTGAAGAATTTATTTATCTATTTTTAGAGAGGAGGGAAGGGAGGGCAAGAAAAAGAAAACCATTGCTGTGAGAGGGAAACATCGATCAGTTGCCTCCCTACACACCCCCACAGGGGACTGGACCTGCAGCCCACGCCTGTGCCCCACCCGGGAGTTGAACCAGCGATCCTTTGCCTTGCAGGACAATCAGCAACCAATTGAGCCACACAGGCCACGGCATTTGCTAAAAGTTTTGCAATCATTTATATAACTTATATATTAAAATATATAATATTTATATATTATTGTTACATTATGTAAGTATATAATACTATATAATTATATGGTGCTAATATTTAAAATATGTAACATATCTTAATCATTAATGATTGCTTAATAAAATATATCACTTATAAAATCTATATTTCATATGGCATATATTATGTATGACACATACTCTAATTTATAAAGCTTTTATATTACATAATTTGTGATTCCTTTTTTAACTGAATGTGTATTTATATAATGTCAATCCCAAGTAATGAGTGATATCGCATTTACTGGAGACCTTCCCCCCCCCCCCGTATCCACAGTTTGAGGATGCGTTCGTGTGCAGCACTGACAACATTCCATCATGCATCTCTCCTCTCAGACAGACGTTTAGATCTCAGCCTCTCTCGTACACACAGCAGGGTAAGTTCGGCCTCTCTTCACTGACAGCATCGACAGTGATAACAATGTGAGGATGGCTGCAATCACTGAGTTCCTTTTACTCTCCCGTATTACTCTCAAATAAACACTCATTACGTTACACATCACATAGGAAAGGTGGCAGGTATGCTTCAAGTTCTCGTGGCTAGTAAAAGAATGAACCCTATTTCAGAGGCGGGGGTGTAAAATGTTAAGAAGTTCCTTGCAGTACTTTTGCAAGCATACTCTAGCGCCTTATAGATACTCTTTGGGACCTGTAATTTCACTTTTTGCAATCTATCCTAAGAAATGGACTATAAAAAGCACAAAAAATACTCAGTGCATAAGGGGGATTTATCACAGCATGATTATAATAATGAGAAAATTGGAAATAATCTAAACATCTAACAGTCAAGAAAGACTTCAGTAAATTGTGCAGGAAATTAATTAATGCTTACAAAGAATTTACATTACATTACACGTGAAAAAGGCAAGACACTAGACTGAAGATAAAATACGATCTCCCATACATGTCGATGCAGGGAAACATCTGTCAGGACAGGTGCAGAGTCAGCTCAGCAGATTGCGATTATCTGTGAATTTCATTTTCCTCATTGCAGGTGAATGTACTTCTATTATGTTATCATTTTGGAACAAAATATTTTACAACATAGCAGGAACAAATACATCTCCCATACAAATCTTCTGCCACATTATGTGAAAACAGAGAGGTGGACAAAGTTAGGAAGTGATGGATAGACCCCTACAGGGACAAGGGAGCAAAGTAAGAATGGAGCAAAAATTCATATCTAAAATTTCCAAATACCTGAACATTTCTTTTTCATCGGGAAATGAAAACTAAATACTCTACAGTGAATTGGCTACCTTCAAAGTGGAAAGTATATTAGCTTTTCCTTCCAGTTTCTATAGTCTGTTTTTAATGCATCTCAATCAGGGAATAAAGAAGTTCTGTTTTATTTTTTGCTGGGTTTTTTTTGTTGTTTTTGTTTGCTTGTTTGTGTGTCTGTTTTTTGCTATTCGTGTTCAGTAGCACAGCCTGAGACTAGAGCTGAGCTGGCACCTGTTTGTTGTTCCTGTTTAGCTTGTTTGTTCCACACTGGTAGAACCTGCATATGAAAAACTAGGACAGGGAGCACTTTGGGTTGCCCAAGTATTAAAACAAGTATGAAATACACTAAAAACCCACCTGAAATGCTCATTTTTAAGGAAAAATATTTCATTTTTAGCCTATTTGGGGGTGGGACAGTATTTTAAAATGAATGACGCTTGGCTGTTTTTAGATAGAAAGTGTGAACAAGTGGATTTGTTCCAGAAGTTTCTGAACTCCAGAAGATGACAATCAGGAATGAATGAATCTGCTCCACACAAAAACCTAGGACTGTGGGGCCTTAGATAAAACCAAGGCAGATGCATCAATGAATGAAGACAAATCCAGCCTGCGGAGATGGGGGGAGAAGCTCCCTGTACTGGGACCCTGAACAGGGATGGAGAACTGGCACTGTGGCCAGAATAGGGCTTTGTGTGCAATGTTCTTCGGCATCTTTAATTTACTCTCATGGAAGTACCTTTGAGGCAGGTAGGACACAATTTTTAAACACCCATTTAAAAGAAGTAAGTCAAAAGTGGTAGCTCTGGGAAACAATGATCAGGAAAACGCTGTCCCTACCTCAAGGCCTCAGTGGAAACCAAAGTTGCACATGTTCCCAGAAAGGATGCAGGATTTGGGCAAGAGAGAGGGGTTGGTGTGAGCAGGCAGCTTCAGGAGAGCATCTGTGCCCAATAATGGGCTGAGACACCTCCTAAGGCTTCACCCTCTGGTCTGAAGTCTGTGGGGCTCAGTGAAGCTCTCCACCTCCCCGCTTCCTTCTGTGGGAAAACCCTGGCCCTCCTGGAAAAGCTTATGCAGACATGGCAGGTTCTGCTTATTGACACATCTCCCTCCCCAGGCTCTTCAGCTCTGCTCACGCCTTCTGGGGCACTTTCCTCTGGATTCGCCCTCCAACCTCTCCTTTAAGTCAACCATGAGTGCGAGAGATTTTGCTCACAATCTAATAGAAAACAGCATCTTACATCTTGGCCACAGAAAACCCCTTGTCTGTAAGCTGTGGACTCCCCTCCAGGAAGATTTTCCTCCTGCTCCACAGGTTCTCTGGCTGCCCCACTCTGCATTATGTTTAAGGGTTAAGCCCCACCCCTCATCTTCCAGCTGTAGGTCTGCTGGAGTTAAGATTTTTCTACTAGAAGAAAAATAGACAGAAGGAGACTAGACTTTGGGTGGTGAGCACACAATGGAGATATATATAATGTATCATAAAGTTGTACACCTGAAAGTTATATAATGACATTAGCCAGCATTACCCCAACAAATTTAATTAAAAAATAAATAAAAATAAAAATAAAAACAAAGAAAAAGCCAAACAATAAAAAGAAAAGAGGCTGGGGTCAGGTCTGGAGATGACAGACTCTAGAGCTCACCCTGCACCTGAACAAAGCTGATGAAGGCTTGGAAGTCCGCCTCTCCTTTCTCTCTGAACCAGTCCCCAGAAATGAACGGAGCTATGAGGAATTATGTGACAAGCCCCTTCATTGTGGGAAGCAGAAATGGCCATGGTCAGTCTAGGATATAGATAGATAAACTTCCACATACAAGACAATGCAGGCCTGAGACATCAAGAGCTTGAATTGCAGCAGAAGTAACAAAGGCAGAGATGGACAGGGCAGGAGAAAGACAAGAGTCGCTGAAGAACCTGGCATACTTTGTTCCCATGAGTACTCCTGGAGAAAGCTCCTGAAACAAGTGATTAAGACTAGAGAAACTTCCGAGTAAGGTCTGGTGGAGAACACTGACTATGTTCAACTTCAGCATTAAAACTAAAAGACAGCACGGCAGGGCGATGATGGAATATGTAAATGCAACGTGCTCTAAAAGTGAAAACACACACACACACACACATCCTGTAGCTAAAGAAACCTAGAGATTAAAAATAAAAGGATGTGAAAGCACATACAAAAAGATGAGCAAAAGCAATGCAGTTTCATCTGGGGTTACGATTTTGGTGTCGGACATGGTGGAATTCAGGACAAAAACTATTTAAAAGCAGACAAACACAGTCACTTTGTAATGCCAGTGACTACAATGAGCATTCAAAAATCCTTAACTATAAGTGATTATATAAAAAGATCTATAGAATTCATTTCTAAAGATGTCAACAAGGCATTTACAAAATCCAACATTTCTTTATAAAAATATCCAGTAAAAAAGGACTTGATAGATGCTTACTTAACGTTGAATGTAATTATGTAAATAAAAATCTGAGTCCAAATGCCAGGATCTTACTTAATGAGGAAACACTGGAGACATTCCTACTAAAGTGAGAAAAATGACACAGATGCCAACTGTCACCACTACTGTTAAGTGTGGAACGGGTGTCTTAGACAATGCCATGAGAAAAGAGAAAGCAATCACAGTGGGGAAAAAAGACACAAAAAGTATTTATATGCATATAAAACAAACTGAAAATTAAAAAATGAATTACAGACTTTTGTAAAAAGAGAATTTATTCAATAGGATATAAATTTAACCAAGAAAAATCAATAAACCTCATTTATAACACAAATATAAAAAACAGAAGACACAATCAGAAAAAAATACCTCATGTATAATGCAAAAGAATTGAATGAATGATGAACAAAAGCACAACGCCTAGGCAAATAAACGAAATAGGGACTAAACTTATATGAGAAAGTGAAAACACTTCTGAAAAAAAAGAAAATGCAGACATGAATAAAAGGAAAGTTCTTAGATCAAAAAGCCATCAATTCGCCATAGGTTAGTTATAATTTCAATGCAATTTCAGTAAAAATAGCAACATTTTTCCCTCTGAGGAGCTGGAACAATTTATTATAAAGTATATAATACCATAAAAGATCTACCAGCCAGTAAAACATATTATAAGACCTTCAAAATGAAAACAAAGTGGTCTGGCATGCCAAGAGGCCAATGGGAGAGAATGCAGTGGAGAATGAGCCCCAAGTGGAAGGGAGATGTAGCAGAAGGAAAACAGAGGCATCTTGTCAATGACCGGCATTGGGCCAAGTGGGTGGCCACTTGGGAAAACACAAAGCATGTCATATTTTCTGTCATGACAAATGCCGCATGAGTCAGTGATCCACATAAAGGTGTTCTTTATAACCTAGAAGTGGGGAAACTTCCTGAATAGTCTTCCAAATATAAAAGTAATAAACTAAGAGACTGATTAATTCAGCTACATAAGAAAAATTAAATTAAGCTTTTGCATGCAAAGCACTACAAGAAAACTCAAAAGCACAAGGGACAAAGCGGGGGAAGTATTTACAATTTCTTTCAAAGGCAAATTACTAATATACAAAGAACTTACAGGACTCCACTCTAAGACAAGCAACCCAGTTAAAAAGTGGGCAAAGGACTTGAACAGACACTTCTCCAAGGAGGACATACAGAGGATCCAGAAAAAACATGAAAAGATGTTCAATATCGCTAGCCATCAGAGATATGCAAATTAAAACCATGATGAGATACCACTTTATACCAGTCAGAATGGCCATCATAAACAAAGCAACAAACAACAAGTGTTGGTGAGGTTGCGGAGAAAAGGGGACTTTAGTTCACTGCTGGTAGGATTGCAGACTGGTACAACCACTATGGAAAACAGTATGGAATTTTCTCAGAAAACTAAAAATTGATCTGCTTTTTGACCCAGCAATTGCACTGCTAGGATTATATTCTAAGAACCCTGAAATACCAATCCAAAAGAACCTATGCACCCCAATGTTCATAGCAGCACAATTTACAATAGCCAAGTGTTGGAAGCAACCTAGGTGCCCATCAGTAAATGAATGGATCAAAAAACTATGGTACATATACACAATGGAATTCTATGCAGCAGAAAGAAAGAAGGAGCTCCTACCCTATGCAACAGCATGGATGGAACTGGAAAGCATTAT
>PVKM010042021.1:0-12953 GCA_004027735.1 Carollia perspicillata | reverse complement strand
GTTCCTACCCTCGCCTCTCGCTGTGCCACGCCAGGCAAATGCCTGCCGAGAGGGGATTGTCCGCTTCCTGCCAGTTCTCTTTGCCTCTCCGGGGGCAGTGCCAGCAACATTCGGGGGATTTGATCCACGGAGGGGCGTGGGGGAGGGAAGCACAGCGACAGTTTTTCTCCTGACGGCATCTGGGACAATGAGGGGGAGGTGGGGGGAGGTGGTGGGTAAATCTAGGCAGGAAAAGAGCTGGCTGGAACCAGGCTCAGGGGAGAGAGCCCGCAGCCAACTGGGGAGAGGTTCAGGGACAGGTCCTCTCCCAGAAGGAGCTGGAAGCAGAACAGAGCACATGGGCTCTGGGCAGATGACTGTCGTCCCTGGCACCTTCAAGTGGCGTTTCATAGAATGCTGGTGGCTCCAGACGCTGGCAGTGGGGGTGAGGGCAGCTCTTCTCTCCCCAAGCACACACTCAGACTGGGGTGTGGGGGTCACCTGCTATTCCTACCCGCCCCGCCCCCTCGACCTCCAGACTCAGGGGCTCAGGGCCTTGGCCAAGCAGATCTTGCCAGTGAACAGCCTTTAGAACACAACGCTTGGCAGGCGGGGGACCGATATTGGAGATATTCCATTTTCCTAAACTGGCAATTTTACTAAGGTTTTCTAACCATCACAAGTAGTTACTGTTTTAGGGACAGACGACTGTGGGGCTGCCTCTCCTCTCTGAGCCGAACGGGCTTTGCAGGATTGCCCTCAACGCAGCCGGCCTCTGAGGGGGTGACACTCCTCCCTCCCTGTTGGTTTATGGGGCGGAGCACTCTTCCTCCACTCCTCAGCGTGGGTGGGTGGAATTTGTTCCTCTCCTTCATTTCCTTCAGGGCCAGCAAGAAGCTGCCTCTTGGAAGTATGTTTGCTTTGCAGACTCCACCTCCTCCCCAGATGGGGGCTGGCTTTCGACGGGGGTTAGCAGACTGTCAGGCCGATGACCCCGAGCTACGCTCCTTAACCTAACTTTCAATGGCAGTGCAGGTGGATTTGGGTTAGCTCTCTGTCACCTCTTCTGTCCAAGCCTTGGGGGCTTCTATTCTTGGGCCCCCAGAGGGGCTGGACAATGCTTTGCACAGCCTGGTTTCTGTTGGCAAGGCTTGGCCTCTAGTGGGAAGATGTGCCCACCCCACTTGTTACTCCCACAGGGCCCTTGGTGGGATCCACTGGCAACGTCTCTTTAGTTTATTTGTGATATACATGGACAAGTTTCTCTAAAACTCTTTGTGGAGATATGTGTATCAAAAAATAACCAGGAACAATAAACAAAAGGGGGCTCGTGTATGGGGTTGACAGATACCCTTCGTATCTCACAGAAAAGGGAACAGCCACCCCCAGCTTATTTTGCTTGAGAACTTTGGTCAAACCTCATGTGCACTTTGTTCCTGTAAAAAGGACAACCTGTCACGCTGCAGCTGCTTGGGGCCTCAGGCCCTATTGGATGGTTTTGCTATTTGTCTTCCTGTCCCTCCTGATGCTGCTGGACCAGATGGAACAGGAACGCCTGCCCTCTAATCTGAATTGCGATATTGGAAGCTGGGGCTCATGGTGCAATGCAGTAATCGCTCGGCATGCACTAGCGGAGAAGTTCTAGACGAGGATGTCATCTCTGAAACGGGACAGTTTAATTCCTAAAATTCCTAGTTTGTAAGCATTAACTAACCCTTTCAACAGCATGTTCTCATTGCTCTGTTTTAGTTAACGGAGTGGGCTGGAGTGTAGGTCACACTCCGGTACTTTCTGATTGCTACTGGACACTTCTGGTAGCACGCTCTGCCCATGGGAGAAACAGCCTGTCTTTTTCCTGCATCCCACCAGATTGCCTCCCAGGCAATCTGGCCCTGTTTCTATGTTTATAAACTTAGTAGTTTTACTCTTGCACCATCTTTCCTTTGGTAGGCTCTCTACAACCCCAGAGGTTCACAGAGTAAGCCTTTTTAGAGCGAGAAGGAAATAGGAGCCTCCAGTCTCTGGTTGTCTCCCAGGCAACCAGAGAATCAGTGTCGTGCGCCGCACTAAATTAGAATGGCTCTCTGTGCATCTGAAGGAATAAAGTTTCAACGCATTGTCACAGGTGCTGTTGCTGAGGTCAGAGTCCTTCAAACTTATTCACAGCTCGTCTTCATGGTCACTGTTGATCTGGAGCCAGGCCCGAGGAGGAAAACAGCACAGCACCTGGACTCTACCCCACCTCCACCGACGGGAAGAGTCGTAGGGTTGGGAACTGAGGTCTCCTCTCAGGCTCACGTGCCTCCCGAATCGGCGTTGGATGCAGCCGTAGGTAACACTGGGCAGTTAGGAGGTGTACGAAATGGTCCAAGCCACGGGTTGGGCCACCACGATGAGAACGGAAGAATGTCCTGGTTTGCTAGATATTCTAATGTGAGAGCTGGCAGGTTTGCTGACCAGTTTTTAGAACATAACAGGTGAAGATGGGGGTAGTGAGGCCAGCTTTCTAACTTGAATGTGACACAAACCAAGATTTAGATTTGGGCCCTGTGAGCTAACCCACACAAACAAACAAACAAACAAGATTTAGAGCACAAAGAGAGGAACTACTTTACAAGTGTGGATAGCAGGGGCTTTTTTTTAATGTATGTGAGGGCACACGCAGGGGAAATCCACTCATCTCGGGCTAACACACATTCCGGTCACAACTGTTCTGGAAGATGTTTGTGGAATTGCCCTGCCTGTGAAAACCACACGCAGGAGACAGTCAGGATGTTGGTTCTCTTGGGCCAGGTTCTTCCATTAATCAACCACGCTACCTTAAGCGGGTCATAATTTTTCAGGAACTTCCTTTTTTTTTTTAGTCTCCAAAATGAGAATATTTTCAAGATCTGTTCTAACTGTAACATCCATGGCCAGATGTGCTTTGAGTCACTCCTTTCCAGGATGGTATCCTGGCTTTTTTTTCAGTCAGCGTGTTTGGGTATTCGCACCGAGACAGCTATGTCAGTCCGTGTCTCGGCCCTATCAGCTGAGATAAGTGAAATTCTTGTCTCTCTGTCAGGGTGTTTGCCTGGGATGGTTCCAACCTAGTGTATTATGTGATGTTACTGATGGGGGACTCAAAAGTTGGAAAATTTTAGTTTAGGTAATAGCCAATAAGCTCAGTCATCAATGCAGGTAAAAGCTGTTTTTCCAGGAACTGAAGGTGTGACGACCCACCCCGACTCCAGGAGACCAGAAGCAGTTCCAGCTGTGTCCTCAGGAGGCCTGCAAGCAACTCAAGGTGGAACCTGAGCCATGGTGCTCCAGGGGGAGATGCCCACCACCCGGGACACAGCTAGAGACCACCTCCCAAGGCCAGAAGGCTGCAGTTTTTAACCCAATTAACTTTTCCCTGAATTCCAAACCCCTTACCTACACTTTGTTCTCCTTATAAAAAGGGCCATTTTAAAATGGAATTTAAGATGGTCCATTAGGGTATGAACCCGCTGTCTTCAGATCGCTGACCACCTGAATAAAACACCCATAAAGATGCAGTCCCTGTCTCAGCTTATAGGCTCTGGTAGGGGACAAGCAGCACAAACACCGGCTTTCCTGGTCACGTGACTTTCTAAAGCAGTTGCAGGACCGAAACTTCCCATGCTGTGCTAATTCATTTGCCATATCATCTCTGGGACTCATTTGCTATGATGTAATCTTAGGAAACCTTTTTTTCCCTCTCTAAATTGTAGTAAAAAACCCCACATATTGTAAAATTCACCATTTAAACCATTTTAAAGTGTCAAATGGATTTTATTCACAATGTTGTGCAACTATCACTGTTATCTAGTTCCAGAATATTTTTCATCATTGCAAAAGGAAAGCCTGTATTCATTCAGCAGTTACCCTCCACTTCCTTCTCCCTCAGGCCCTGGCAACCACTAATCTGCTTTCTGTCTCCATGGACTGCCTATTCTGAACATTTCATATAAATGCAAGCATACAACATGATTGCATTTTGCGCTGGCTTCTTTTAGGAAACTAGTATTTGTTGAGTTTCAGCGTAATATTAAAGAGGAATATCTACAATTATCATAAAGGCTATTAAAACACTTCCATCTCTTTTTTCTTTTTAAAGATTTAATTTATTTATTATTAGAGAAAGGGGGAGTCGGGGAGAAGGAGAGGGAGAGAGATGAAACACCGAAGTGTGAGAGAAACACTGACCTGGCCCCGTCCCCCCAGGCATGTGCCCTGACTGGGAATTGAACCGGCGACCTTTTGGTTCACAGGCTGATACTCAATCCCCTGAGCCACACCAGCCAGGGAACTTCTCTCTTTTTCTAACTACGTGTCTATATAAGGCCACTTTTTCTCATATGCTTCAAGCAAAATTGAAATATTAAAAAAAATTTTAAATTGAATATTCCTCAGTTTAAATTTTTCCTACAACAAATGTATGTATGTGTGTGTATGTATATGTATATCACCAACATAAACAATGTAAAGAAGTCCTGAGACCAAAAGACTTAGGAACTGCTGATCTCAGCTATAATGATATCATTAAGTCAGTAATTTTACTGTTACTAGAGACTGCCCCAGCTCTGCATATTTTGTTTTGAGTGATATTAACCCTTTTCCTTGTTTAAGCCACGGTAAATAAAAGTTTGTTAGTACTAACAACCAACAGTATTCTAAATGATACACCATGGTACAACTTTCAAACCAAAGGACACTTTTTCTCTGAGGAAATTGTATCTGATGCTAAAATATTTTTAGCAGTTTTTGCTCTTCATATTTTTGAATGCAATTTAATCTTTTTTCTGTATTATAAGCAACATAATGATTTAAATCCAAGTAACTTAATTCTTGCTGACTACCTTTTATAAAATATAGTGTGCTTTTCATACTCTACCATTTCCTTCTGGCCAGCCCCTGCGTTTTCAGCTTCCCCACGATGTTATGCCTAATATTATTACCATTCTATTTCAAACTCAAATTCTTCCCATCCCTGCGCATGTTCTCAGTGGACAATAAAGTTCTCATGAGCCTTAGCCTAGGACTCGGTGAGGTCTAGAGAGATACTTGCTATTACCCGGAGTTGGTGTGTGGTGGTGGGTTCTGAGCGGCAGGGAGCTCCTACTTACTTTTTCTCACTGTTGTCGTCTCTGACTCTATCTCCTTGTTTATTTCTCTGCCCAGCCTTTTAGTTTCCTTTAAGTCCTGCCGTCATCTAAGGTGGTTTTTTTTTTTATTTTTTTGCTTGCTCAGCGTCACGTTGCTTCTAGAAACAGCGCTCTGATTTTCTTTTGAGGAGTCAAGTTTTCACTCATTGTGTGCCATTTTCCAGATACTGTTATTCAAAATGCTCTCTCCATCACCTGCTGGAGAGAAGGCAGGTAGCCCGAGCTACGCCAGTCCAAGCTCTCTCTCCCCTAGGAGACTGAATCTTGGTTGAAAAGAGGAAAGGATAGAAAATGTTGATGTTAACACCAGTAAAAGACTTTCTCTTCGTCTTCGCTTCCCGAATCCTCAGAATCAGCCTAGTTCCTGTCCCTTCTGAGGGCTGGATATTCAAGTTTTCCATAGATTTGTGAGCCACCTGTATTCTTCATAAATTATATTTGGCTTAAGTCTCATTCTGTTGCTTTCGACCACCCCGGACAGAGGTGTGGAAAGCTGCTCTGAGCCACCGCCTGCTTGGCCGGGACTCTGATGCCCTCGCTGCCTTGCTGGGCCTCTTGTGCTCTCACCCGTATGTAGATTAGGCTCTTCTGAAGACACTGTTGGTGGACAACGTATGGAAGTAGTTAGCCTGACTACCAGCCACTTACCTGGCTAAGCAGGCATCAGACCACATCACGGTGGATGTGGAGCACCTGTCTGGGCCCAGCTTGCTCTCTGTGTGTCCATCCAGACAGGGATGCCTCTTTGAGGACTAGGTACAGCCTGGATCTGGTTACTTTCCCTCCCCATGAACTGTGCTTATGAGTTCCCAAATATTTTCAGGCCCAGGACAGGACTGCAATGAGTTTACAGTAGAGAAAGGACACATACCTGTTTTACATACATCTCCGTAATACTTTGGAAAGAATAGGGGACCCAGCATAAAAACACCTGAATTGAAATCTCAACTTTACTACTTACAATGTGGCTTTGGGCAAATCATTTGACTTCTCTTGAGTCTCAATTTCCTCATTTGTGAAATGGAAGGGGATATAATTATTACTGCTTTACTTCTCTTTCATAGATGTTGTGAGGATCAAATCGATGTGACAGCAGTTGTCTCCACCAGGCTGAGTTTCTAAGGGTTTGGGTTTCTCACCTGAATTCCAAGTACACTGCGCAGCTGCTGGTTCATGGTAAATACAACAGGTTGGCTGAGCCAGCCCACTCTGGGTGGGAGTCGTTTCAAAGCTCAACTAGAATCGGGACCCAATTGGTGATGGCGAGAGAAGAGCAGACCTGGCAGCATGTGGCCCCAGTCTTCTGTCCTCCTGTTCTTCGACTCCTCTTTCAGGGCCCTTCATACTAGACTGAATTTTCATAACACTGAAAACCTGGGTTTTTTTTCTCCCTGGTTGCCATTGAAACCAGAACTGCCTGAAAGAACAG
Organism: Carollia perspicillata; assembly: GCA_004027735.1. Taxonomy (NCBI): domain Eukaryota; kingdom Metazoa; phylum Chordata; class Mammalia; order Chiroptera; family Phyllostomidae; genus Carollia; species Carollia perspicillata. Next base: position 6,377 of record PVKM010042021.1, on the reverse strand, counting down.
CTGAGCAATTCATCAGGCTCCTGTGGCTTAGCAGGAGCTGCGATCCCACTCCAAATGAGATTTCTAACGACACACAGGCTCCAGTGAGGATGCTACAATTTCATGGTCATGTGTTATGGGCATTGTTCTGAGCCTGCATGAAAGCTTTGGCTAAGCCCAGCTGCTCTGAGCTTTGCATGAACTGCCTGGGTAAGTGCCAGCCCCTGGGCCACATTCCTTCCAGACCAGAAAGATTGTTGAGTGTCACTCGCAGATTTTTCTGGGGTGAAGCATCCTAGCAGTATAGGTACATGTACCCTTGAAATGAGGCAAAGGCCACTGGGATTTTGTTGTTGTTAAGAAGTTGTTTTTGTTGAGGTAAAGTGTATACACAATAATACTGCTAGATCTTAAGTGTACAGCTGAATTTTTGAAAATCTACACACCTAAGTAAGCAACCCCCCAGTCCAGATGTAGAACATTTCTGTCGCCCCCAGAAATAGTCTTCTGTCCCCTTCCTTCCTATCCCTGCCCTACCCAGTAGGCAGCGACCTTCCTGATGGCCATTGCCATACCTCAGTTTGTGTCTTTTCTAGAATTTCCTATAAATGGAATTACACAGTATGTCCTTTTTAAATCTACTTCTTCTTATGTTTGGAGTCTTGTTTTTGAGATTAATCCTTGTCATCACTGGTATCCATGATTCCCTATTTGTGATTGCTAGGGAATGTTTCATGATACAAATATAACAAAGCTTGTTTATTCATGTTTTCGAGATTTATTATTATTGCTGTATCAACTTTTACATTATTTTTTATTGTTGAGTAATATTCCATTATGCAAGTATTCCATAATTTGTTTATTTCTTCTCTAGTTGAGGGACACTTGGATTGTTTCTACTTTTTGGCCATTATGAACAAGGCTGCCATAAAGCTTCCTGTGAAAGTCTGTTTTTGGAAGTCTGTTTTACCGAGATGTTTGATTGCTGGGTTGTGTAGTGGATGTATGTTTAACTTCCTGAGACCTTTCCCCACAGTGGTTACACCATTTTACACTCTCACCAACAATGTGTGAAATTCTAGTTGTTCCACATCCGCATTTCAATCATTTTTGTGGGACGGGCATGTTGGTATCTCATAAAGTCAGTGGGATTTCAACGGACTTCTGTATATTTGTCTGTAGGCAGGATGGATGAGAGCAGTGGGAAGACCCCAGAAGCAACTGGGGCTCTGGTACCCCACACCCTCCTCCTCCCTGTCCTTCACCAAGTGCTACTAATTTTCCTCCATAGTCTCCCCACATCCGACCCCTTTCCACCTTCACAGTTCCAGTTGGTGCTCTGGCAGTGTCCATTGGGGGCTGAATCCCTGAACCTAGGCCAAACTGTAACTCCTTTTCTAGGAAATCGGGGGTCCTCGAGGGCAAATTGTATCAAGAACGGTATTTCCCTCTCACCTCTACCTCATTTCAGCCATCTGGCCTTCTTCAGGGTTATAATTTCACTGGAATATGCAAGTCAGATCAGCTACCATGGTCATTCTGTCACGTGGAACAGAAAGCTCTTTGTGTATTGAGGTTGATTTCCAGGAATCATAGAACTTCATTCAGTGACCATCAGAGCTTTGCCAACAGTGTACAGTCAAGTGGGGTGGTGAGCATGCGATACAATAGATGGATGATGTATCACAGAGTTGTGGGCCTGGAACCTATAGAATTGTATTAGCCAATGTCACCCCAATAAATAAAAAAACAAATAAAAGAAGCTCTTTACAACCCTCCCCCCCAAAGAGTATATAATCAAAGATGACTTCAAGGTTTTGAGTATAAAAGTCATCTCTTTACAGATCCTTAGACTTTCATCTTCAGAAAACCCATTGTTGCCCTGGCTGGTGTGGCTCAGTGGACTGAGTGCTGACCTGTGAACCAAAGGGTTGCTAGTTCGATTCTCAGTCAGGGCACATGACGGGGTTGTGGGTCAGGTCCCTGGTAGGGGGTGCATGAGAGGCAACCATACGTTGACGTTTCTCTTCTTCTCTTTCTCCCTCCCTTCCTCTCTAAAAATAAATAAATAAAATCTTAAAAAAAAAAGAAAGAAAGAACACTCATTGTTTTATGGGAGCTCTCCAGGGTACTGGACTTCTACTTGAAAACAACACTGACGCGGAAGACTAGTGTTCCACACTGGCATCTACATTCTCCATAACAGAATGTGTGTTTTGATCATTGTCCTTTTTATACCAGCATTCAATCCCAACACAAGTTCTGAATGCCCGTGACTAAGGCATTCTTTCCTCCATCTCCTCACGCACTACTTCAGTCAAGCTACCTTGGTTTTCCAACTCAGCGATTCTCAAACTTTAATGTACACACGAATCACTTGGGAATCTTGCCAGAATGCAGACTCTGATTCTAGATTTGAGGAGGGGCCAATGTGCTGCCTTTCCAACCAGCTCCCCTGTCGATCTGCTGCTGCTGCTCTGTGGACTCATTTTCCCACTTTCACTCTTGCTCCTCAACACCAGAATTATTTTGAAAACATAAAGCCTTCCAGTGACTTCTAGTTAGGCTGAGAATGAAATAAAGACTCATTATTTTGGCCAGAAAAAATCGCTGCTGCGTGGACTGGCACTGGTTTGCCTCCCTCACCACGTTAGGTACCACTTCCTCTTATCCTCACGCCTCAGTCACACTGGCCTTTGATGGCACTTACCCAGAACCACTTTCTCCCCAATCCTAGAGTTTTGGGCATATCCGTTCCTCTCCTGGAAGACCCATTTTTTTGATAAGACTGCTTCTTTCTGGGTCTTTGTGGCTCAGCTTAAATGTTTCCTTTTTAGAAACACCCAGCTAGAAGGTAGGCTTCATAGAGGTAGAAAAGTGTCCATTTTATTTGCTGTTGTAGCCCCAGCATATAGTACATACTCAAGAAATAGTTAAGTGAATAAGTGTAAATACCGTAAGCTCTACCCAAACTGGTCTTGATGAACATATCTTCCAGCAGTTTCAAACAGATCACTTGGTTTTTTGGCTGGTTATTGCATCTTTGAACAATTGACTATAGCTTTCTAACTGTTTTATCACTAGGATTCCCTGCTTCTGAATCCATCTTATTCTCCATCATCACCTGCATGTCTGTGTCCTAATGCCCAGAGCATGTTACTGTGGCATCATACATGGCAAAAGGGATGCTGCAGATGGGACTAGGTTGAGGATCTTGAAATGGGGAAATCTTCCTGAATCATCCAGGATCAGAGTTAAAGAAAGATAATGACAGAAGCAGGGGTGGGGGGAGAGGGAGAAAGAGAGAGAGAGAGAGGTTGATTGATGGATTTGAAGTTGCTAGGCTGCTGGTTTTGAAGATGTAGGAAGAGGTCAATGAGCCAAGGAATGCAGATAGCCTTTAGAAGCTTGAAAAGGCAAGGAAATGGATTAATCTGTAGAGCCTCTGGAAGTCTTGCTCATGCAGTTTAGACTTCTGGTCTCTGGAACTGTAAGACAATAAATGTGTATTGTTTTACACCACTAAATGTGTGCTAATTTGTCACATCTGCAATAGAAAACTCATACAGTTAGTAACATAGGAAACATTCCAGAGGTCAAATTCCCAGACATGAGCCAAGAGTCAGCTCTTCGAGCAGATCCTTCTGAAGGGCAACGTCAGACCTAGTGTTAACTCTTCCTGTATAACCATATAGAGAGACGATCCCCACACGTGTGAGAAGGACCAGGCGTGATCAGCAGAGCTGCCTCTCCAACCCACAGGAGGCTGCCGACATATGAGTGAGCCCAGCCAAGACAAAAGGAACTTCTCAGCAAAATTATTATGGAGGGCAATCATAAATGCTTATTGTTTTGAGCCACTGAGTTTTATGGTAGTTTGTTACACAGAAACAGCTAACTAACTCACATGGAATTCAAAGCCATTGAGTAGGAATTCATGAACCCAATCCATACAGTTCATCTCATCTCTTATTCAGAAACTGTTTGGTTTATACTGGTCTATTTTTTGTCATCCAGACAATCCGTGTTCCTTCCTAGCAGTATACTTTTCTCCGTGTCATCCCTGATCTAGAGTGCCTTTTCCTTCCACATCTTTGCCTGCTACTTCAGAATGTAACTGACAGGCATTTGGCATGTACTTTTGTGAACATCCAAGCTTCCAAGTCTAGTCGACTGATGCCATGGGGAATTCGGTTAGGATCGTGCAGTGTGTTACTAGTACTGAAAAGGCTTTTAAGCCATTGCCATCTGCAAGCTCTCAAAAGAACAAAGACTTTACAAAATGTTTTCCCCTTAGATGAGAAAGTAGAGTTGGTGACAGAGCTGCCAAAGTTTTTTTTCTATTAGTGAAAGGGAGGTTTATTGATTCTTTGCTCATGGAACTCTTATTTCTTCAGTCCCACAGTCAAGCTGTCTGGTACGCTCCTTGGTGCTTTGATTATTATTGTATTATAAATGCTAAGAGCTTATCTGGCCCAAAGTTAAGCTGCTTATTGTATTTCATTGCCGCCTAAGAGGTAAAGCTAGCTACAGAGTCTTGAAACCAGCTAGTGTTTTGAAGTAAGAGCTGCAAATCTTGTTGACAAATACAAAAATGATGACTTGGCAAATGCTCTGACTGCAATGTAGAAAAGAAACACTACAACCAGTATTTATGGAGTGCTTAATCTGTGCCGAGCCTGGGGCTCAGTCACGGGGCTACAAAGGTGCATGATACAGAAATAGGCTTTTTTATCTTACGGAATTTATAGTGCAAAAATAATAATAGAAGTAAATCACTTTTTAGGTCAGCAATGTGATGTAAAGGCATTTGAAGATAAAAAATGTAACCATCCCAAGAATAGCCATCTTTTGTATAATATAACTTACTCATTTCTAATTTTTAAAAACAATACTCTGTAACAATCTCATACTCAACAAGTATTTATTAGGTGCTCATTCTATCCTAGGCCTTCCATCCCACACTGACGAAAATGTGGAGAGACCGATACAGCCCATGCCCTCGTGAGCTGTGCGTTCTATCTAAGCAACAGCAGTAAGGACAAAAGTGTGGCTCATATTGCATTATTTGTATGTTTTGCATTGTTGAAATTTGTGGATTTCGTTAAATCATTGAATACGCTTTTAAAAATCATGTTCTTTTCTGGCCCAGCTCCCTGATCTAGAGATACATAGATTAGTTGAGTGGTTAGGTTAGATTAGGTGTGAACCACAAGAACGGAAGAACGGACTCTGGGACACGTGGTGATGTTTTCAACGGCTCCCCCACGTGCCTCACCATGTGTATGGTGAGTGTTGTAGGAAGTTCTCGTTTCCACTTTGCCATGAAACGCAGCTGTGTGATTTTGGGCAAACCACTTCCCCTTTTGTGTCCGATGAAAACAGGAATTTCAAATCTGTCAGCTCCAATGCCTGGAACTCTCTGATCTATTTTTCCCATGTAGTTGTTATTTCCATTCCGCTGTGACTTCTGAAAGTTTAAATTTGATAGAGAGGCCCAGCTACCTAGAGATAGAACTCTACCTGAGACTAATGTCATGTGTTAATTCCATTCATTTCAGCGGCAAGAACGTGAAGTAGCAAAGAGCGTCCGCTCATGAAAAAAGGCTTGTTTGTGCTCAGGCAAACAGGATTTGGGGCAGCAGCCATGGAGGGTCACTGACTGTGAGTGCCTGTTTTAGCCACTGTTTCAGAAAGAACACCCAGCTTCAATTTCAGGATGTTAGCCCTGGCATGGGGACCCGGACGTGGAGAGATGGAGCCAGGGCATATGTGTCTTTTGTCATTCTGCCCACTCATGGATTCATGGACTAAGAACAGTGCATGGATTTGCCTTTTTAATTTCTTTTTTCTGCTACAGAGCATGAATGTTTTCTGCCTTAGCGGCCCACAACCTCTGGCGACTCAAGCTTTGTAACTCAGTCACCTTAAAAGCCACCAGAGGCAGGACAGGGAGATTTTTTAGCTTGAGATGTAAAGCAGAATCAAATAAAATAAAGAAATATAACAACATTAAAACCCCCCAAACAAATATTGATGCTTTCAGGACTTCGGCACGCTAGTTGGAGGGGAGCCCATCTGATCGCTTCTCACTAAGGAATCTTGCACATGAAATCTCTCACGGTACCAACCAAACTGATGGCTCGCTCCCAGACCCTGGCTGCAGAATGATGACTTGGGCAAATGAATATTCATGAGGCTCTCTAGGGCATCAATATTTATAAAGAACCATTAATGTGTTGAGAGACAGAGGGCACGGGTGATAGAGTGCACACTCTACTGCAGGCTGCTACCTGGCTGCAGGGGAATTCTCGCACCCCGCTGAACACATCTCCCCTCACGCTCATGTCTCCCCCTCCCCCACCACGGCCTCATTATTGAGAGGGTCAACTTCTTGT
>PVKM010042020.1:0-12947 GCA_004027735.1 Carollia perspicillata | reverse complement strand
AAAAAAAAAATTCCCTGTTATAAAAAAACGAAAAAGAAAAACACGAGTTGATTCAGAAATGGGGAGGGAAAGAGAGTTAAAATTCCAAAACACACAAGAAAAAAATTAGTAACTACTTGAGATGACCGGTGTTAGCTAAACTTATTGTGATAATCATTTCACATTTTATACATAAATCATTATGTTGTACACCTTGGACCAATACCGTACAGCATTATATGGCAATTATATCTCAGTGAAACTGGAAAAAAAATCCAAGATAGAGAAGGAGGGAATGCCATAAACACGGCTGGCAGAGGACCCACAACCTGACACATCTGCACATGCCTTTTTTAAAAAAGGTATAATCTTTATTATATTTTTCCATTACCATTTAGTCCCCTTATACAACCCCCCTCCCAGCAATCACCAGACTGTTGTCCATATCCATGAGTCCTTCCTCTGTTTTGCCCAACCTCTCCACCCCCGTCACCTCCCCCCACTAGCTGTCATCTGTTCTCCATCTCTGAGTCTGTCTCTATTTTTCCTGTTGAGTTTGTTCGTTACATTCCACATATAAGTGAAATCATAAGGTAGAAAGACAAATATGTCTTTCTCTGCGCAAGTCTTAAACTGAGATTTGCAAGTCCAATGAAATGTGCAGGCATCTAAGAGGCAATACCACCCTCTGGCGGCCAAGATAAAAGCGACACTTCCCCCACGACACAGAACAACTTCTTAACCAATGATCGCCAGAGTCCCGCGAGTCTTTCCAGCCCGAACATGCCGAAAATCGAAATGTTCTTTCCTTTAAGTAACGCTTCTTTTTGGTTAATTTGTAAAACGTCTAAACTTATAAAGGCTTTTGAGAGAAAACTGAAGCTGCTCCAGGTGAGGATCGAACTCACAACCTCGGCATTGCTCCGCTATGCACTGTCTTATAAGTACCGCGCGCTAACCGATTGCGCCACTGGAGCTCCGGCCGCACCCTTTTGTCGTGGGGTCCTTCAGTTGCTCTTGGCCACGTGACCTCCCCGGACGGGTTCGTTTTATATTGTATATGCAAATCGAAATATTTTGGGTGGCCAATAGGAGAAAGGGGTGACCAGTTCCGGATTCTCACGCCTCGAAGGCCTTTGCTGAAAAAGGGAAACGTCCGCGAGGCATTTGGAATGTGGGAGTGGAATCTGCCTGGGACTCGCCTTCTCATGAATATTCAGAATCCAAAGAGGAGGTTTTAACTCTTCCCTGGCTGGCCGGCCGGAAGGCGGCCCCTCCCCCCCCGCGGGCGGGAACAGGATGTGAGCCCAGGCGCCTAGGGGGAGGGTAAGCCCCAGTCAACCGCCCCCAGTCTCACAGCTGGGACCAGACTCTCCCACCGCAGAATTGGCGCTGGTACCGCGGCCGCTTTAGCCGGGTGCCACCCATCCTGCAACTTCAGGGGTCCAGAGTCACGGACTCCGGCTTTCCGAGTCTCTGCACCGCGCCCTGAGAGACCCCGAAGCGCAGGCTCCCGCGTGCAGGTCAGAGGACCCCAGATATCCAGGTTCCCAGCGCCTTCTCCTGGAGGAACCAGGAGTCCGGGACATCAGCCCCGAGCGACCCTGGAGGGCGAGCTCTGTGCTCCCCGGTTTGAAGAATTTAGGGTCCCCTACCAGAGATACCATCCAGGAGTTCCCAGGAGAAACTTGTATTATGGGCCTTTAGCAGCCCAGCAAGTCTAGGGCAGAAGTGCCCACTACTTCAAAGGGACCCCGGAATTTGGGACTCCCGTTCACTCCCGTCTGGAGGTGGTGTAATTCCTGCTCCTAGAGTTAGGAAAACTCAGGAATCCGGGCTGCCTACGGCCATATCTAGAAATCTCAGGATTTGGGTCCCCAGCATCCCTATGTGAGCCTCAAGAGTCAGTCTTCCAGCACCCTGCATTTAGAGAACCAAGAAATTCGGACCGTGGCACCCCATTTTCCAAGAGACCTCGGATTCTGGGTCCCGGAGCCCTCCCGCCCCTGACATTCAGAGAGACCAAGGACCCAGGAGCCGGCTCTGCGCCTCCCCGGGGACCATACTAAGGGTCGAATAGTAGCTGGGTTGCCTCGGTTCGGGGCTGGAGACTCCCGGAGAGGTGAGAAGGAAGGCGAGAGGCCCCGACCGGCTGGGGGAGGGGGCAGCGCCGCAGCCGCTAAACAATGAGGGGGCGTGCCGGCGGGGGGCGAGTGGAGGCGCTGGCGGGAGTTCGGGGCTGGCGGAGCAAGGAAGGCGCTGGGGTCAGAAAGCCGGTCGCAGGGGGACTGGCTGCAGGGAGATCGAGGGCTCAAGGCCAGCGCCCCACCTCACAGTTCTCGGTGGGGGAGGGAGCCGTCTGCAGGACCCCGGCATCCGGTCCCCCAGCCTCCTCCGCCCTCCCCTGGGACCCCGCGGCCTCCCGCCCACGGCTTTTCCCAGCCCTGCCCCTAGCCTTCGCCTCCAGTCGGAGCCCAACCGTTCCCAGGATCCCTGAGCCTCCGGCCCCAGACTAACCAGACTCCTAGTTTCAGCGACTCTTGCTATCTTCACTCTTCTTTGTCTCAATCTTTCCAATTTTTTCTGTTATCTCTTCTTGCCCCATCCTTCTATCACTTTGCCTGTGTCTACCCCACAAGGGGCCCCTCCCTGGATTTAGACCACACCTAGTTCTCAGCCCCCAATCTGTGAGTGTGGGCGGCAGGGAGGCCTGCGGGGTCCTGATATCCAAGAAGGGGGTCTTTCTGCAGAAGCCGCTGAGCCACTCAGCCATGCCAGAGGGAGCCCGTGGACTGAGCCTGGCTAAACCCAACCCTCGCCTTGGCCCCTGCCGCAGAGGTGAAGTGTGTGACTGTGCAACTGTGTGTGAGACTCAGACAGGTGAGCACTCAAGGGAGGGGCGGAGCCTGCTGGACATTCATGCCTTTATTCCAGACACGTTGCAGCCCAGCTCTCTGTGGCTGGCCTGGTGCAGGGTTATGCTGGCAACACAGGATGACCAAGACAGTCCCAGGCCTGCCTGCACAGAGCTGCAAGTCTGGTGGGGGAGGTGAGCCCATCCCTAGACAGTGCGAGTTCAGAGGGATATCCCAGGGCAGAGTGGCCAGAGCTGGGATTGAGAAAGCTTCGGGGGGCTGTGGGAGCCTAGTCTGGGAGGTCAGGGGAGGCTTCCTGGAGAAGGGAACATCTAAACTGAGAACAGAGCTCTGATCCCTGTGGCTCGGTTTGTTGGAGTGTGATCTGGTAACTGAAGGGCTGTTGGTTCAATCCCTGGGCTGGGTGGGTACGATCCCGGGTCCAGGCGCTTACCGGAGGCAACCAATCGATGTCTCTCTCTCTCCTTCCCCTCCTCTCTCTCTAAAAAGCAATAAAAAAAATCTCCTCAAATGGAAATTTAAAAAAAGGAATTAAGAAATATATATAAATAAACTGAGGATAGAAAGAAGAGGCATGAACTGGGAAAGGCAGGGAGGAGTGTTCCACACAATGAGACCAGTGTGTGCAAAGGCCGGGAGGTAAGAAGAGGCTGCCTATTTAAGTAACTGAAAGAAGCTGAGTGTGACTGGAGTCTGGAGTCTGAAAAGTGGCCTGGCTGTGGGAAGAGCGCGTACTGGAAAGGTCTCTTAATGACTGCCTTGCACAGAGACTTTCGACTCATGGAGTCTGGACTTTATCCTGAGGGCGTGAAGGGGTTATTCTCATGGGAGTGACCCAGTCAGACCCAGTCAGGCAAACTAATAAAGATATCCTACTCTGACGTATGGACGTGGATGAGAGAGGCGGAGGCCAGAAGCCCAGAGAGGACCCTGATGGGAGAGGACAGGACTGGACCAAGGCAGTACAGGGGGAAGAGGAGAAGGGAGCCTTGGGAAAGATAGTGACTGAGGGTGAGTATGGGGGCTGAGAGCACTCACTTCACTCAGTTGGGGAGACCCCCTGACCTGCTCCACATCCCCAGCAGTTTCCGCAGCCCCTGCCATGGCCTCCCCACGAGGTTCTGGGAGCTCCACATCCCTGAGCACGGTGGGCTCTGAGGGGGACCTGGCCCCGGGGCCCACCCCTGCCTGCTCAGCCTCCAGGCCAGAGCCCCTTCCAGGACCCCCCATCCGCCTGCATCTGTCGCCTGTGGGGACCCCTGGGTCGGTGAAACCCTCAAGGCTGGAGCGTGTGGCCCGCGAGATTGTGGAGACAGAGCGGGCCTATGTCCGAGACCTGCGCAGCATTGTAGAGGTGAGGCGAGAGGACACCTGAGCGCAGTGGGGCCCCGGGCCAGTTCCTCCGCCCCAGTAACCCCAGTCATCCCCGCAGGACTACCTGGGCCCCCTGCTGGATGGCGGTGTCCTGGGGCTGAGTACGGAGCAGGTGGGCACGCTGTTTGCAAACATCGAGGACATCTATGAGTTCAGCAGGTCAGCTGTGGGTGGGCTGGGCAGGGGTGCTGGCTGATGGACCAGGGGAGGAGGGCTAGGTCCTAACCCAGAGCTTGGAGCCCCGCAGGGCCTGGTCCAGGCTCGTCCATGGGGTGTTGAGATAGGCAGGGATCATGGTGGGGAGGAAGGACCCAGGGTGGTGGAGGAGTGAAGGGACAGAGCCCGAGGATCCGGGTGAGGTCCAAGTCCAAATAAGGAGACAGGGCCAGGCATTGGGTTGGAGTTCAACCCTGTCAGACTTGGGAGCACGATGAATCCAAGATTCAAGTGGGGCCTGAAGATCGTGACGGTGTGAGCACGTGTGTCCTAGGGACCCTTCAGTCATAGACAAACCAGAATGGTTGGTCCCCAGTGAGGAGGACGCTGGACTCCCAGGAATCAGGACACTTGAGCATCTTGACAAGATCATGAGATTATTGCAGGAGGTCCCAGAGTCAGGACAGGATCTCAGGATTGCAACAAGAGCTTAAGGTCATCGCAGCTCTGAAGGTTATGACACTGCTATCCCTGGGTCATGACATGAGACACCCAGGCTCAGGCCAACTATGACAAGATTTCAGTCTGAGGAATGTGACCAATGCAGCCGGAGGAAGTCTGAGCATCTTGTAATGTTCCGTATAGGGATCAGAGGACCCTTCCTCAGGACGTGGCACCCCCTAAAGAGAACCTGGCGGCCACCGAGCCCCCACCCAGCCTCCCCGAGGCCTCCCCTGGGGGCACTGTGGGACAGGGCAGTCCCTCACCCTTTCCTCTCCCTACAGCGAGCTCCTGGAGGAGCTGGAAGGCAGCAGCAGTGCAGGGGGCATTGCGGAGTGCTTCGTGCAGAGGGTGAGTCCGGGGGCCAGCGCTCGGTCTGGGCTGACCCCTGGGTGCGTGGGGAGCAGGCCTGTGCAGACGGGTCATGGAGCGGTCCGAGGTCTCCCTGACTCCCCTGTCACCCGCAGAGCGAGGATTTTGACATCTACACATTGTACTGCATGAACTACCCGAGGTGAGGGGCCCCAGGTTGTGCCTATGAGCTGATGTACCACCCAGCCTCCCTCTGCCCAACTCATCCAGCGTCAGCCTCTGCTAGATGGTGACAGTAACTGAACTCCCTAATCTGCCGCTAACCCCTGCCAGCCTCCAACCCCTCCTAGCCCTGCCCACCCGAACTGCCAGCCCCTCTGACCTGTGCTGTGCCCCCAGCTCCCTGGCCCTGCTCCGGGAGCTCTCGCTGTCTCCGCCAGCAGCCCTTTGGCTGCAGGAGCGCCAGGCCCAGCTCCACCACTCGCTGCCCCTGCAGAGCTTCCTGCTGAAACCTGTTCAGCGCATCCTCAAGTACCATCTGTTGCTACAGGTTCGCTGTGGCCCTTGGGGGGTTGCTTGGTGAGGGGCCAAGTCCTGCCCGTGGACCACCTGGTGGTGCACCTGGAGGGTGAACCAGGACAAGCTGGGCAAGGCCTGGGGAGGCGTGCGGCCCCCTACACACTGGGTCAGTGCTTGGGGTGGGTCTTGCTGGCAGTGGGGTCTGGCATCAGCTGACTCCATTTTCTCTTCCTGTTTGTCTCTCTTCGTCCCGGGGTCTCCCATTGCTGCCTCTCCCTTTCTATTTCTCTCTGTGTCTTATCATTATCATTCTTTCTCTGTCTCTCTTTTCCTCCCTGGGTGCCCGGTTGCTGCCGGGCAGGAGCTAGGCAAGCACTGGGCGGAGGGCCCGGACGCGGGGGGCCGTGAGATGGTGGAGGAGGCCATTGTGTCCATGACAGCGGTTGCCTGGTACATCAACGACATGAAGCGCAAGCAGGAGCATGCTGCACGCCTCCAGGTGCCTCCAGGGTGGGCTGCATGGGAGGAGTGGGCGCGTGGGCCATGGGAGGGGGGTGGTCCGTGCTTCACAGGTAACCTCAGAGGGTGTGATTAGACCGCACGGCCTGGTTGTTTACCCCCTTGTGTCGGCATGTGTTTGCTGCCCATCGGTGCGTTTCTGTGTCCCGTGCGCCTGGCGGGATCCCGGCAGGAAGTGCAGCGGCGGCTGGGCGGCTGGACCGGCCCGGAGCTCAGTGCTTTTGGGGAGCTGGTGCTGGAAGGTTCATTCCGAGGCGGTGGAGGGGGCGGTCCCCGACTTCGAGGGGGTGAGCGGCTGCTCTTTCTCTTCTCACGGATGCTGCTTGTGGCCAAGCGCCGGGGGCCGGAATACACCTACAAGGGTCACATCTTTGTGAGTTCAGGGATGGGGGTGGGGCTGGAAGGTTACCTGCAAGCTATATTCTGTATACCTATATGTGCACCCCTAAAGGGGTGGCCAGGGGCAGGGCCTGCAAGGAAGGACAGCCTGACTTAATAAAAGGGCCACATTCTCTTGAGTCTGAGGATGGGGCAAAGTGTAATTATTAGGAGGCGTGAGGCCAGCAGGATGCAGAGGGGGGAGGGACCTGGATTTGCCCACCAGGCAGGTGTCTTCAAGGGGAGAAACACATCTTAATCCAGGTGAGGGTAGGGAGGGCTGGTGAGGGAGAGCAGAGCCCAGCCTGGTGAGGGGTCAGTGGGGGAAAGAGGACCCCCATACAACCATACAGGGACCCACATACAAGGGGCGCATTGCTGGGTCCAAGGACTCTGAGCCTGCCGCCCCTTCTGCTCCCCCTTCCAGTGCTGCAACCTGAGTGTGAGTGAGAGTCCTCGGGACCCTCTAGGGTTCAAGGTGGCCGATCTGACCATTCCCAAGCACAGGCACCTGCTGCAGGTGAGCAGAGGGGGGCGGGCGGAGCGGGCAGGGTTCCCTCCAGCTCCTACACCCTACACCTTACACCTGACTCTGCCCCCACCTACCCTCAGGCCAAGAACCAAGAAGAGAAGAAGCTGTGGATTCACTGTCTCCAGAGCCTCTTCTTTGAGAACCACCCCGCCTCCATCCCGGCCAAGGTACAGCTCCCATCACAGATGGCGGCTGGCAGAGTGCCAGAGACACCTGCCCCCTGCTCCCCCGCCCCCAGCAGTTCTGGAAGACCCTGAGTTCAGGGGACCCTCTTAGAACATGACAGTTAAATTGTAGAGTAGGCTGCCTGGGTTTGAATCCCAGCTGCACCATGTCCCTGGTTTATGACTTAGAGCAACCTCTCTGAGCTCAGTTTACTAACCAGGAGGGGTAATAGCATCGACCTCACAGGGCTGTGGTGAGGATTGATTGTCATCAGTCATGTTAATGTGCCTGTCACGTAGCAGCACCCATTACTGGGACTAGGACTGGGGTGCCCAGAGAACAGCCCATAACCCTCATCCTTGTGTCTTTCAGGCAAAACAAGTTCTCCTGGAAAGCAGCCTGTACTGTGAGTTTGGGCCTTGGGTTGGGAGGCATGGAAGTAGAGGGATTACTCCCAAGAAAACGTAGACTGTTAGCCCCAAATCTCTCCCCACAGGTGCTCCTAAAAGTAAGCCTGTCCCAGAGCCCGTGACGCTCCCACTTGGGTCTCCCCGACCTCGAGACTCCAGAAGTTTCACCCCTGGACGAAGGAACACAGGTAAAGGGGATGGAACCCTGAGTGGCACTCCCTGCGTCTCCCCCAGGACTCAGGAATTGTACCCCCTGCGCCCCCCTCTCCCGGAAGCCTGGGGCTGGGCTCCTAATGAGGTTCTCCTCTGCCTCTGCCACAGCCCCGTCTCCAGCCCCCTCTACTACGCGCCGTAGCCGCAGACAGTCTGGTGAGTTCCCCCCACCGAAAGGTCACCTAGGGATTGGGGTGGGAGCTGGGCCCCTAACATCAGTGTGTCCTCTCCCCAGAGCCAGTGAAGGACCCATATGTCCTGTTTCCACAGAACAGTAAGTGACCACTCAGCCCAGCCAGGTCCAGCCCTGCCTGTCTGTGTCTTCCCCGGGGATGCCCGGTTTTCATGGGGGAGGGGGGATCGGGCAGCCCGTCAACCACAAGGAGTACCAGTTACTCCTGTATCTCACTCTTTTTCTCATCTCTCCATTCCCAGCTAAGCCTAGACTCAAGGTAAGCAATTTCTCGGGACAGGGTCCCGGGACCCAGACTCGGGCCTGGTGAAGGAGGGAACTCGAGTTCTCAACTCCTGGGTCTGAATAAGAAAGGGGCTGGGGGATGGGTTCCTCCATCTGAGGGTTAAGGGGCTGGGGGCCCTCGGTCTTGCCCTCCATCCTTTTCTTCCTCGTAGCATGCTGGCAGTGAGGGGGAGCTCTACCCTCCCTTAGAACCTCAGGTACGGGGTCCAGCTTCTGGACCTGCGGAGGACTTGGAGGACGCTGGACCTCCCACGCTGGACCCCTCTGGGACATCAATCACTGAAGAAATCCTGGAACTGCTGAGCCAGAGAGGCCTCCAGGATGGGGGGGTGAGCTGGGCACCCCGTCACTGTGTCCTTGGGGCTCTCCTCATGGGCAGGCACAGACCAGGGACCAGGGCGGCCAACCCACCGTGATCTTTGGTCTCTTCCCCAGTGCTCCCTACAGCCACCCCCCCACGACATTCCCAAGTTCCCAGGAGACTCCCAGGTGCCAGGTGACGGCGAAAGCTTTGCATTCCCAGCCCTGCCCAGCCAGGACTCTTCAGAAGAGGAGGAGGAAGAGCTGGAGGTGGATGAACGGGGCCCTTCCCCACTCCACATCCTAGAGGGACTCGGAAGTCCCGGGGCAGCTGAAGTTCCCGACATTCCTGGCCTCACCAAAAACCCTGCTGTGCCCAACCTCCCCGAAATGCCCAGCCTTTCCGAAATTCCCCCACTTCCCCGCCTTCCCAGTCTCTCTGGCATTTCTAGTGTTTTTGAAATGCCCTGCCTCCCAGCCATACCCAGTGTCCCGGACATTGCTGCCTCCCTTCCCTGTGACGCCTGGCGGCAGGGCCCTCTGCAGGAGCCAGGCGAGGCTCTGGCCACCAGGAGAGAACTGATCTCTGGAGGCAATTCTGGAGAACTGGGAGAGCCTTCCTCTGGCAGCCGAGCAGGGCAGGAGGAGGAGGAGGAGGAAGAAAAAGGGGTATTATTTCCAGATTTCCAGCCCCAGGATGGCACCCGAGATGAGGGATTCCAAGATGAGCTGGCATTCCGCTCTTGCTCAGAAATCCGGAGTGCCTGGCAGGCTCTGGAGCAGGGGCAGCTGGCCCGGCCAGGTTTCCCAGAGCCGCTGCTAATTCTGGAAGACTCAGATCTGGGTAGAAGCAGCGGGAGCGGGAAGGCTGGAGTCCCCAGTGCGGAGCGGGCTGCGTCCCGCGTGCGAGAGCTGGCCCGGCTTTACAGTGAGCGGATCCAGCAGATGCAACGGGCTGAGACTCGGGCATCCACCAATGCCCCCCGCCGCCGGCCGCGGGCTCTGGCCCAACCCCAGCTGTTCCCTTGCCTGCCCCAGGAGCAGGCTGAGCCAGGTAAGGTCTAGATGTGTGGTCAGCAGAGGTGGCTCACACTGAGGTTCCAGTCCTGACTCAGTCCTTTCTTTGCATACAGGGCCCCTGCCTGCCTTTGGACATGTGCTGGTATGTGAGCTGGCCTTCCCGCTGACCGTGGCCCAGGAGTCTGTCCCTCTGGGCCCTGCTGCCCAGGTTCAAGCTGCTGCACCCCTGTCTAAACGGGCAGGCTGCCTGGGTGGCCAGAGTCTAGATGTTTCCAGTTTGCCTGAGCAAGACCATCAGGGCATCCAGGTTCCAGCTGCTACCGCTTTGCCTGAGCAAGGCCTTTGGGTTCCAGCCACCACACCTTTGCCCAGGCAGGGAGACCCGCCACGTGTCCAGGTTCCTGCTGTTGCAGCTCCACCGGATCAGGAAGGCCACCTGGAAATGCAAGTCCCGGTTACCAGCCCTTTGCCTGAGCCTAGAGGCCACGAGGATATACAGCTTCCAGCTACCACCTCTTTCCCTCAGCAAGGATGCCAGATGGACATCCAAGTTCCAACCACCCCAGCCTTGCCGAAGCAGGGGACTTGTTCTCATGTCACAGTTTTAGCCACCAATCCTGTGCCCAAGCAAGAAGGCCACCTGGACCGCCAGAGCCCAGACAACACCCCATTAACTAAGAAAGGAGGTTCCAGGGATGTTCGGTCCCCAGCCACTGCCTGCGGCCAAGCCATCGACCCTTTGCTTCCAAGTGGAAGCAGTCTCGACCCTCAGATCCCAGCCAACAATGCAATGCCCTTGGAACATGACCTCTCAGACATTCAGCCTCCGGATACCTCACCTTTGCCTGCATGTGGAGGCCACCTCGACTGTCCGGTGCCAGCCGGGGCTGCATTGTCTTTGCCCGAGGACCTCCCAGACGTTCGGGCTCTAGCTGCCACAGCTTTGCCCCAGCCCCAAGGCGTCATGGACACAAGGGTCCAAGCCTTCCTGCCTTTGCCCAAGCCGGGGGGCCTGCCAGACCCCCAGGGTTCCACTGCCGCCCCTTTGCTTCAGGAGCAAAGCCCCACAGATCTCCAGGTCCCCAAACCTGCGCCTCCGTTGGAGCAGAAGGGCCTCCCAGACATCCATGTTCCAGCTGCCACACCTCTGCCCGAGCAAGGAGGCTCCTGGGGCACTCGAAGCCTGTCACCCACCCCTATTCAAACCACTGTGATTTTGTCCAAACCAGGAGGCCACTCAGTCTCTCATGTGGCCAGATCAGAGTCTTCAGACTTGACTCCACCGCACAGTCCCCCACCCCCCACCCGTCAGCTCCTGGGCCCCAATGCAGCTGCTCTGTCGAGATACCTGGCAGCCTCGTACATCAGCCAGAGCCTAGCTCGGCGGCAAGGGCCCGGGGGAGAGGCCCCCCCAACCTCCCGGGGTCCTTGGTCCTCTGCCCCCACGTCCCGGGCACCTTCACCACCACCCCAGCCCCAACCCCCACCGCCTCCAGCCAGGAAGCTCAGTTACGCCACCACAGTGAACATCCAAGTCGGGGGTGGTGGGCGGCTGCGGCCAGCCAAGGCCCAGGTCAGGTTGAACCACCCTGCTCTACTGTCCTCCACCCAGGAACCTGGGGGCCTTCGCAGAGCCCAGGGGGCTCCTGATGCCCCTTTCCATATGTGAGCCAGGATATCAGGCTTCTTGAAAAGCGAGGACTTCAGCCACACGCTGCAGACCCTCAGAACTTCACTGGGCAAGTTCGGGCACTGAACACACACCTAAAACTGCCGCCACTTCCCCTCTCCTGGGGTCTGCTTTGCCAACTGGTCCTTATTACTCACCCTGATTAACTCAACAGGGATGGGGGGAGGGGATGCCATTAATATTTTGTTAATGTTACGAAGTGATGTCTTTTCCAATTCTGGAGACGGGGCGGGTCACGAGACAACAGTGAATGGGATGGGAAGGTCCGTTACAGCACAAGTGGGTTCTGAAAATCTGGAGAATCTCCCTCTTGAGATGTACTGGAAATGGGACCCGTGACAAACCGGGGTATGATTTCAAGAGGGTTTATGAAGCAATCGATGCCCATCTAGAAAAGCCAAGTTAAGAAGCTTTGTACCAAGGAGAAATTCATTCCCTTAGCGGTTCATCCATTTCAGGTGTTCCACCACCATCCGTTTAACTTTTTTTTTTTTAAGATTTTATTTACTTTATTTTTTAGAGATGGGAAAGGAAAGGGAAAGAGAAGGAGATAAACATCAATCTGTGGTTGCCTCCTACGTGCCCCCACACTGGGGACTTGGCTGGTAACTCATGCATGTGTCCTGACTGGGAATGGAACCGGTGACCCCTTGATTCACAGGCTAGCACTCAACCACTGAGCCACACCAGTCAGGGCCGTTTAACATTATTTAACTGAGCCCCTCGGCTGCCTCCCTGTGCACCCGTGCCGAGGTCTCCATCTCCATCCTTCTCCCAGTCCATCTCGCCCGTGTGCCTCAGTTGGTTCATCTCCTTCCTCTCAGCATCCGACTGCCCCATCCAGTATTCATCTCTTTGTTCATCCATCTCCACCCAGCCCTTACCAGTCAGCCATGTGCCCCTCCAGAGCTCCATCTCTGTCAGCCATACGTCTTACTCACGCAGCCGTCACCTGAGCCATCAAGGCAACCATCTCGACCACTTCCGCCCTTAACTGGAGTCTGCCGGGTGTTGGCAACTGCAGAAGTTCAGAGACAGCTCCACGCTAACACAAGTGGATCCGAGTTTTGAGGTTCTGAGGAAAGTCTGTCCCCATCTGTCTGACTTCTCCCCACCCTCATGAAGCGTCCAGTTCCTGTGCTCACCCACACGCTCAGATCCCTTCCCCCTTCTCTAGAGACCTTTACGAGTGCCTCACGGTGCTGCACCACCATGTATGTGTGTGCGCGCACACACACACATTCAGGTCATAGAGACAGGCTTTTATATCAGGACCCTGTGCCCTCCCAGCCAGGGCATACCCCGTGAGAAGCATAACTTTTTTTTTTTTTAATATTTTATTTATTTATTTTTAGAGAAAGGGGACAGGAAGGAGAGAGAGTGGGAGAGAAACATCAGTGTGTGGTTGCCTCCATGTGTCCCCTACCGGGGACCCGGCCTGCAACCCAGGCATGTGCCCTGACTGGGAATCGAACCAGCAACCCTTTGCTTCACAGGCCCGCGCTCAATCCACTGAGCTACACCA
>PVKM010042019.1:0-12948 GCA_004027735.1 Carollia perspicillata | reverse complement strand
GGACACAGTTTATCCACAGACTGCCCGGAGTAACTGGGTAATGACTACAGATTGCTCCTGCCTTGTGGGTGTCCTCAAGGACACAGCAAACAGCTCTCTTTCTGCTTCCACTACGCCTGCCGCGCTACAAGGGGCACTGGGACAGGGGCCGCTGTCTTCTCCCACGGGGCTGGCCAGAAAGTCCATTACGTTTTCCCGTGCAATGGCTTTTGCACGGGAAAAGTTGTCTATAACTTCATTTGAAACAATTTTGTCAGATTGCATTGTGTACAGCTGTTATATCAGCATTGCACTTAAAAAAATCAAAATTGGTGAATTTTTATGCAGCCATTGTAATATTGAAGATGGAATAAATAGACCACATTTTCAGCATCTTATGCTTTATTATTTCAAGAAAGGTAAAAATGGAACTGAAAAACAAATAACGATTGGTGCAGCGTATGGAGAAGGAGCTGTGACCATCTGAATGTGTCAAAAGTGGTTTGTGAAGTTTCTTGGTCCTGTGGACATTGTGGCCAATAATTCTCTGCTGTGGGGCTGCCGTATGCCCTGGAAGATGCTCAGCAGTGCCCCTGGCCTCTGCTGACTAGAAGCCCATGGCGGGGGATAGCTGACAAACCCAGAATTTCCAAATCAATACAGTTACTGGTGCAAATGAAAAATGTGTCTTTTATCTTAGAGACAAAACGTGACGGCTTTTTTGGCCAGCCCCATACATGAATGACTGTGATAAGCTGCCTCACTTGTGCCTCTGAAGAGACGGTGCTTGTTATGCCCATGAACACAAGGCTGTAGGAATGACAGCAGTGTACTCCTTGAGAGTGGGTTTTGGTGCGCTAACAGGTGTTTTATGGAGAGACAACAAGGTTGATGTACCCGAGAAACATGTGTTGAGAGCAAACAAACACTGTCCGTCTCCTTTACCCCTTGTCGGATTCTCCCAAGGAAGGGGGCAGTGGACCACAATAAAGGCGATGACGTGGTATTTACCGCATGCGGGGATGTCACACAGTTCCGATTTAAAGTTTTCGTCCAAGGTGAAGCACCAGGGCGCTTCCTTCTGGTTCCCCGGGTTGCGGCAGTAGGAGTGCCCCCCATTCAGCTCGGGGAAGCGGAGGGCAGTAAAGGTGTGCGTGTGGGGGTACTGGGAATTCCACGGCTGGCACTGGCGCCCTGATTTGGTCACACTGACGGTCCCTCGGTAGTCCACACCTGTGCTGTTGTAGCACTTGTGGTCTGAAAAACACAAAAGCCCAAACAGTGAGGAAGAAACAGGGGAGATACTGCCACTCTCAGCCAACAGTTTCTGGAAAGAGGTCGTGCAATTCACTTCCTGGCCGAGGCTTCCCTGCTGGTCAGGGGCCATGCGGGCAGTCCCCTACTTGCTGGGCTGGGATACAGGGCCTGCCTGGCAGTTACATTCCTGGGAGGATTTAAAGCTTATGCTTTGGGAATAAAACCAGTCCTCCACAACTATTTTTAATATTGAACATAGAAAAAATCAAAACTGGGGCATACGAGTTAATTTCCTGGTGAATGGTTCAGGGAAGGTTCCAGCTACACTGTTCTTCCCACTTCTGCTTGATGGCTGTAGATCCAAACCATGTGATAAAGGATCTAACTCTCAGAGAGCGTTCGTTCGGGGCAGCGCACAGTGGGCTTCTACCAGGAGTGAAGGCTGCCTCGAGCTGATGGACTGGACACCCTTGAGAAGCAGGTCTGACTAAGCGCCCCTCCCAGGTGCCCATGGTGCTTCACGGGACAGCACTGACAACAAAATCTACTGGGTTGAAGTAAACGGAAATTCAGAGAGGTAATGATGAGATGGTCGTAATAAGAGTGATGCGATGCTACTGCTACTATTAGCTGCTAGGTATAGTTCTCAGCATTTTAGATGCACTAAGTTATTTAGCTAACAGGATGAACTACCAGAGGGAATGAAAAAAAATTACCGATGAGTTTAATTCTGATGAATGGGAAAGGTAGAAAGGCGTAGTCTTTTGCTTGATGGTGGTAAGAGGACAGAAGATGGAGACAAGCCCCGTAAATACATCCTTAAAATTGTGGTACTAGACACACGCCATAAAATTCACCATTAATGTGTTTAGAACATTCCAAACGTTGTGCAACCTCCACACTATCTCACCCCAGGACACGTAAATCACCCCGGAAGGAAACCCCATACTCACCGAGCAGTCACTGCCCGCACCCCGACCCCCTCTCCCAGCCCCGGGCACCCACTAGTCTGGTTTTTGTCTCCATGGACTTGTCTGTTCTGGATAGTTCATACAAGTGGAACCACAGAGTGGTGCCTGGCTTTTTTTACAATCACAATGTTTTCAAGGTTCAGTCATGTTAAAGAAGATTTTGTTCCTTTTTATGATAGAATAATAATTCATTATATCCTTTTTATGGACAAATAGTACCTACTCGTTTTTATGGGTGAATAATATTTCATTATGTGGATATACCACCATTTGCTTGTCCACTTACCCACCGATGAGCGTTGTTTGGGTGGTTGCCACCTCCTAGCTACTGTGAATAAAGCTGTTACGAATATCTGCATACAAGTTTTTGTTTGAACACCTGTTTTTCATTACTTTGGGTATCTACCCAGGATTGCTGGGCCATATGGTTATTCTATTTTTTTTTTAAGGAAAATTTATTTATTTATTATTTATTTATTTATCTTTAGAGGGGAAGGGAAGGAGAGACAGAGAGAAACATCAATGTATGGTTGCCTCCTGTGGGTCTCCCCTACTGGGAACTGACCTGCAACCCAGGCATGTGCCCCGACCGAGAATCGAACCACGATCCTTTGGTTTGCAGGCCCGCGCTCAATCCACTGAGCTACACCAGCCAGGGTGGTTATTCTATTTTTAAATCATCGAGGAACCAGCGATCATATTTTAAAATGATCTCCATGAAGCTTCTTAAAGGTAGCCCGTACATGGTCTGT
The DNA here is from genome assembly GCA_004027735.1 of Carollia perspicillata. NCBI lineage: Eukaryota > Metazoa > Chordata > Mammalia > Chiroptera > Phyllostomidae > Carollia > Carollia perspicillata. The sequence continues at coordinate 9,989 of PVKM010042019.1, read as the reverse complement.
ATTTAGCCCACTGGACAATAATCTGACTGTCACCAGAAACCGTTGCTGTGGATCAAAGTCCAGTGTCGCTGCGCCACGGGGTGGCTGGTGCCCCGGGCGGCACGGAGGGTCAGGGGCTGCCACCTACTTTTATTGATAGGGTCTGCCATGGGAATTCCAATCCGGATACAGTTTGCCGCTTCGGGGCTCTCTGGCTGGGGCAGATCTTCACAGTTTGGCAGCTTCAGCCTCATCAGAATCATGGGATTTGATCTTGCAAAAATGTACTCTGTTTGACACAGGACATTTTCCAGGATTTCACATTCATCGCGACACAAGTCACGGGGCTTTGGGATGGATGAGGTTTCGTCGCAGTACGGGAAGGCGTAGTGACACAGGGAAGGAATGGCGAACTGAGAGCACTTGTCGGACAAGTGACTGGAGGTGCCAATCATGGTGAAGGCAGCTGGAAAACAAACACAACTGTTACCTCCCGGGGGCGGGGCTTATCCTTGGTCATCTAGTCAACAAATATCACAAGTACACACACAGGGAAGGAGTCTGCTGTGCGCACACAGGCAGCGCCCGGAGAAGGAGACTCGGGTCAGATGTCTGAGCAGCTTTCTTTCACCCGCCTGAAAAAAACCCTTTTGACTACAAAGTTTAAAAAAACAGGATTAAGTTACATATGTACCGTTTCCTAATAAAAAGAATTAATTAGGTTAAAGTACAATATATTTCTCGTTTTTACTACAAAGCTACAGAACTCTGTGTCTCATCCGGTACTGTTTTGTTGGCTTTGTGAGGGTTCTCACACATCTGACAGCTGCAGGGCAGGACCTGCCTGATGCGCAGCGCGGGATCAGCTCTGCGCTGCGCCTCTGAGTTGGCGGAGGGTTTCGGGTAGCTGGTTTAATTTCTTTGTGGCTTGATACTTTCTACTCCATCTTCTGAAAAGGAGTCGACTCACTTAGGAGTTCTCAAAGAGCACAGCTCAGTTGTTCCAGTGAGTATGAAAGAATGTTAGTGGGCGCTTAGCCTGACATTCTTTCCGGTATGGTCTCCAAGAGCAAGGCGAGGTCCAGCCTCTCTCCGCATGCCTCCCCGGGCAAAGAGCTTACTCCGTGGCAGCCTGGGAGGTTGTTGGTACACTGCTCCCCAAAGAATGTGTCTGAGAACGGTAATTCTGTACCACATTGGAGAAGCTAGGGTTCCATGGCCAAAGACGTTTGGCAAATGCTGGGTTAAACAAAGTTAAATGGATTTTTTTTTAACTGTAACACTTTTCCGTACACTGATGTCCATTGAAAATGCTCAAGAGGATTATTATAAATGGGTAACCAAATGCTTATTACAGAAGTCCCATTTATTTTTGTGATTACTTAGTAAAAATATGTTCATCGTTCTCATATTAGGTTGAAATGTGCCTTCAGCAGCCCTCCTCCCAGTCCTACCTCACAGAATCCTTCCCCTGGAAAGCCTGAGGGCAGTCAGCAAGTGGCAACTACTTCTTCCTATTGTTGCTTCTCAGGATTAAATGGTTTCCTCTGTCACCTCTTTGTTCTTTTGAATTCCTCAAAGGACACAGTTTCTAGACTTTCTGTTCAATGTGCCTACTGTGGGTTTATTCTTAACTCCCTTAAACCCCAGCATTGCCAGATCAACCACAAGGCACCCAGTTACATTTGAATTTCAGAGAAACACCTGAAACATATTTCTAAAAAATTATCTGTTGTTTACCAAAATTGCAAATATAACCGATGTCCTGCATTTTTATTCACTAAAGCCAACAACCTTATCAGAACCTCACAAAGGCCATTTTAATGGCTTGGGAAGGCACAGGGCACAGAAGCATAATGACGGCACTACGGGAGGAGGCACAAGGCGCCGTGGCCACCAGAATGAGGTGTGCAAAATCGTGCAAGGTAGCCCACACTACAGCCTACACTACCTAACTCATGGGTGCCAACACGCGCTTCACTATTCAATCTCCTTTAAGGATACTTCCCATTCGGAAAAACGAAGAGTGAAGTACAGCAAGCGAGGACAGGAAGAGCCCGATGATCATCTCGCCTCATCATTCTCTTCACAGATGAAGAAAGAGATTTTCATGGAGAGGAAGAGATTTCCCCCGAGTCACGGCAATTCTCAGTTCATCCCCTTTCTGTCTTCATGGTGTTGCTTCCAAACAGTAAGCTCCGTGAGGGCAGAGACCACCGGGCTTACTCACCTGCCACACCGTCATGTGCCCCAGTGCCCAGCCCAGTTCCCAGCCCACCAGAAACACTCAGTAACACTCACTGAGTGTTTCCACGAATGCGGAGCTTTGCAAAGCTTCCCTTTTCTCTAAGAGCAACCTTCAATAAATCATTTCAATGCAAATTGAAGAGCACAGAGATAATATCTAATGCTCTTTATGGTCTTAACCCCAATGTCTACCCTACCCCTTTGTCAACAGAGGAATGTAGTGCCTCTGTTGGTGAGAAGAATAGTTCTTCAAGGTATTAATAGAATTTCATTGGTGAACATACCTGTGATCTGATTTTCTATTTCCCCTTGCATATGCAAAGACTCCATATAGACAGTGCGGTTGCCAATAAATCTTGCACATGCAATCCCTCTGTATGGCTGACAGAATCCATCTTCTTCGTATTCATCTCTAAAAACAGAGCATAGACATTAATTGATACAGTATAGTAGTATATTCACACATAGACGGTTGGATCTGATGGCAATGCCCTAAATAGTCACTAGGGGGCGCAGTTGGGCACAGTATCCTCAAGACTGGGCTAAAGGACCAGGCTTTCCCTCAGTTCCATCCATCTCTTAAAACATCTGTTGGTCACACTGGTCAAGTTTCCTTTACCTCCAGAAAACCGTCCTGAAGCACAGAATCATCCTTAAATATGGAATAAAACATTTTTATTTTTGCAGCTGGTGGTGGGCTGGAAGATGATGTAGTTATAAGAGTAAAGAGGAAATGAATTGGAAATCTGCACACATGTTCTACAGTTTTGTTTCTTTGTTTGTTTTTTAAACAGATTATTCCTGCTTCATGTGTGTGCTATGCACAAGATCCACGCCAACTGCTGTGTGAATCAGGTGGCTCCACGGGGTGAGAAGGTAGGTGCGGCTGACAAGAAACCAGAGGGCAGTCCCGTTCTGCGGCCCCTCGCCGCCTAAGACCACATTATCTCTACCCTGCAGTCCGAGGACTCGGCAAACTGTGGATTGGAACATTTCAAGTGAGTCACTGAATCCAAGGTAATCTAGAAAAGATGTCAACGGAAGTCTTCCTTTCACGATCCCCTAAAACTTTAAAATAGAATCTTTAAAAATTTTTTGCTGCCTCACAATTACACTAATAAGTTTCATTTTTAAAAAGGTGGTGGTGGGGTAGATTTTACCCTGAAGACGAAGGACACTAGAAAATGAGGTGATTAGAAATGGCTAGAGATGAAAGGCTAGCGATTAGGCCCAAGATGGTGGGTTCGGCTCTGAAGGACTGAGACCATAACCTCCTGTAAGGGCCCACGATGAGCAAGATACTGGAGCACAGAACGCTCAGCTGTCCCTCAAAGGCAGACCACAGCCAAACAAAAGACCACCGTCCGCACTCACGGGCTGACTTTCATGCTGGGGTTCCTCCTCTGTCAATTGGGCTAGAACAAAATATCATTTCTCTTCTTTGGTTTCTTTTAAGTTAAAGTACTTTAAAGCAAAAGTCAGGAGAAGCAGAATTCCCTCCCTGAGCCTAACATTTACTTACCCGAGGCAAGCTCTCTTAGCCCTGAGCCTTATGTTCTTCTCTCTTAAGATGAAGGGAACACCTGACCTCTCTATCGTGTGGGTGGAAACCCATGAGGAGTCTATCAAATAATGTAAATGCTTTAAAAAAGGACTGAACAGAGGTAACGTGGTTATTATTAAAGAATGTACAATGACCAAAGAAGATACTGATTTTGAAGGACAATTATTTACTAAGCTCCCACGCTGTCAAATGGCCTGTGGTCGGTGCTACGGCCCTGGACTTCCCCGCTTGCGGGGTTCAGAAAACCAGGTCAAACAAGTCTGAGAGGGCTGATCCTCGAGGCAGAAGTTTCAGATGCTTCCTGCCCCCTGCGCGCTGGACCAGTCGTTTTGAAGGTGGAGATGGGGGACGTGTTTTCAGTTTGGTCCTGAAAACCGTCCGTATTGCCGTACTCTTAAAAACGCAAACTTGAAGTATGAATACAAGTGAATATATCATCTACTCGACATAAAGACATTGAAATGTTAATGTTGCAAAATCCTGCAAGCACTCCACATGTTTACTTTCATAAATCCTAGAGTAATGTTGAAGTCTTTTTGGCTTGCATTTACTTGGGTTGTAAAATTAACCCCACTTTTATTGGGTAACTAATACCATAAACCTATAGGGAGAAAGAAGGTTCTCGATGACCTAGCCTGGGATCTTGGAAACCAAAGTGCTGAGACCCCCCTCCCCACCAGCCCTGTGCTATTATAGATGATGTCTTTCCATCCCTAGGCATTAGTGGAGCCCAGGATTTTAAAGGTGTCATTATGAGAACACCTCTTCCTCCCCCACAGTAAATTCTCAAGGCCTCGATTTATATCTCTTGGGAGGACAAAACCCTGGCACTACCCCCACATATAAATCCCCAGCCTACTGGGAGTTCCCATATTTTATGTGTGAGGCTTAGGCTAAACTTCTTACCACCTTTCCAGTTCAAGACTCTAAAAAGACTCTTTGAATACTTTATTTTTTTCCAAAATAAAATGGAATGTAACTCCTTGGCTGCACATTTCTTGTCAATGAAAGGCTTAGAGCTGCAGGTGTATTGAGTTTTTTACTGTGCCCAGAATTCCTGATATTCTGGCCAGTCTCCTGGGGACAGATATAAAATAACAAAACAAAACAAGTTTTTTTTTTTTTTTTAATGTCATCTGCTAGGGCGTAGTGCTCAATCCTGACTGCTTATAAGAATCTCCTCAGGAAGTTTTTGAAAATACCAAGGCCCAAACCCCACCTCAAACCTATTAAACCCTACTCTCTGGGGCCGCAGCGCGGGCACCCACGCCGTGAGAAGAGCTCTCAGGTGATCTGAATGTGGCTGAGAACCCCAGCACTAGAAAAACAAACCTCTTTCAAGTGCCTGCCACTCTCTGTGCTGAGTACTGTGCTAAGTGCTTTCTGCCCAGCTGCCCTCTCTGCGGTGGTTCCTCCGTACTTTACAGAGGGAGACACTCAGGTTCAGAGAAGTGAAGGAAACGGCTCAGGTTCGCAGAGCCAGTATGTGGCGGACATAGGATTTAAACTTAAAGCTTAAGCTCAAGCCATCACCCTGTGTTTTTAGATCTGCGATGGTATTCTCTGCTTTTCAATACTCCCTTTCACTAAATCAGCCTAATTCATAAATAAAGGACTTAATTTAAAAAAAATGTTTATTGATTTTAGAGAGAGAGGAAGGGAGAGAAAGAGAGAAACATTGACCGGTTGCCTCCTGTACTCTCCCCGACTGGGAATGGACCCATAACTTGGGTGCGTGCCCTGACCAGGCATCGAACCCCTAACATTTCAGGGTACGGGACAACACTCCAACCAACTGAACTATACTGGCCAGAGCTATAAATAAGGGACTTCATAAGGTGCTTTTATTTTGTACCAGGCACTAAATTTCACTTACATATAAAACTGATATTAAATCATTTGAGGCTGACAACAATCTTATAAAGAAGGTGTAGGTGTAATTATTCCCATTTCCACAAATGAGAAAACTGAGGGTCAGAAAGAGCAGAGAACTCACCCAAAGTTACATAGCTAGATTTGCCCCAAACTAGTGCTTGTAACCATGGCGAACAGTTTCCTTCCAAATGGTTTGGTCATGGAAATTCTGGCAGTGCTCACAGGGGCTTTCGGCTGTGAAGGTGCCGGGTGGCAAAAAGGTTTTCTTTGAAACATGAAGTCACGACGGCCTTTCATCCTTCCCATTTGTCCTGCTGGCGTGGGCTGGGGGATAACAAATCCCCCTCCGGCATTAATCAGCCTCATGCTTCTCTCCGCAGTGCACTCCTTTCATCATTGATGTCCTCCACGCTCAGCAAATTAAAAACAGGAAGCGGCAAGGCGGGAAAAGTACAAGGGCACTTGCAACGCACGTGCCCGAGGCTGTGTTCTGCGGGGAAGAAACGTGTGCCGTGAAAGGGCAAGTGGAATCTTAGCCATTCATCACGGCGCTGGCACGGACGTGCACCAGCTACCTCCCGGTGATGTCAGGAGGCAGGGCCGCTTCGCGATGGGGACTCATGTTTCTCATAAAGGCAATTTAGTTACCACATCACCAGCCTCTGCAACCTTCCAAACTCACTGTCCTGTGATAGGGAAAAGCAAACACAGTTTGCCACACCTCGGGGGTCTCCCGCTTTCCTCAGGGTGAGGAGCTTCCACGGGCTGGCCAAACCAGGCTGAGGGTCATTGTGAGTGACCGCAAACACTGTGGCAGCAGGAGAAGCATCTGTTCAGGAAGCCCCAGGAGACAGACACTCTGCCACGGAGGGTGCAGCCCAAAGAAGTTTTACAATGATAGCGGGACTCCACACAGATTCCTGGGCAAACTGCTCAGGTCAGTGAGCAAAGAAGAGAATGCTCTGAAAATGAAAAAGCGCATTGTTTTGAACATAATACAGGGCCAGGTGTTAACATTAGGGGAAATGGGATGAAGTGTATAGTTGAGCCTCGAACAACACGAGGGTTGGGGGTGCCAGCCCCCATGTAGTCAAAAGTCCACATGCAGTTTTGGCTCTAGAGCCAGCCCTTCATCAACGTGGATTCAACAGTATTTCCGATCCGCGGTTGGACAAAACCCACAGACGCGAAGGACTGACTGTGTCTATTGAAAAAAGCCCACACACGAGTGAACCTGTGCAGCTCTGACCCATGTTGTTCAGGGGTCATCTGTATGTGGAAACTGTACCATTTTTGCAACTTTGCTTAAATATAAATGATATCTCAAAATAAAAAATTAAAACATCCTGTAGGATGGGGACCTTCTTCCTTCCAGCGTGCAGACAGACGGGAGATGCTGTTGTGGGAGGGGTGGGCCGGCCCTCAGAGGACCTCCTTTGGTCTTCGTGACAGCCTTACAGAGATCCCTCCTGGCCACTGAGTACCGGTTCTTAAGAAAAAAAATTTAAAACCAGGGACTCGAGGAAATACTTGTTCTCCAATGTTCAGAGCAGCACTACTCACAACAGCCAAGAAATAGAAACAAGCCCAGATGCCCATGAACAGATGGACGGTTAGACGTGGCCGAGACGTGCGACGGAATATTACTCGGCCACGAAAGAGGAGCGGAGTGCTGGAGCGTGGCACCACATGGGAGGGTGGACGCCACATGCTACGTGCAACGAGCCAGACACAACTGCCCACGTGTCCTGTGGTGCCATTATTTGAAATCCCCAGAATAAACAAATCTACAGAGACAGAAAGCACACTGGTGGTGACCAGGAGCTGGGGAGGAAGGAATAGGGGGTGATTGCTTAATGGGTGGGGAGTTCTGTTAGGATGAAAGCATTTTGGAATCAGATGGCGGTAGTGGCTGCACAACACTGTGAATGCACCAACTGCTGCTAAATTACTCACTTTAAAACGGCTGATTTTGTGCTGTGTGAATTTCATCTCAACTTTTAAAAAGTCCTTATTTATACGCAAGGGGCAAGGTAGAGGGACTTTGGGGGAGAGCCAGTGGTTGGCGATTCAAGCAGGAGAGAGCTGGGAAAGATTTGGGGGGTAACTTTGTGGGTTCTTTCCAAGCTGACTAATTGGCTATAAGCATTGACTACTTTACACAGTATCTGCAGGTTTCTGTCTTCTGAAGCTCATCATTCTTCAACTGGAAGCCAGAGAGGGTGGTCCCACCAGCCCATCCACGGCTGCTTCGTGGGGACAGATGGCAGTGAATGAAAAAACCCATCACTTTGGACTTTACCCCCCTCAGCCCCTCTGAATTAAGGGCCCCTTCTTGAGCCATGAAGATGAAATCACAGCAAGACGCCTGTGCCCAAAGCCCTGACTCCTGGTTTGAAGGAAAGCCCTCACGCAGCGCAGAGAGCTGCAGCAGCCCTGGACGTGTGCTGTGTGCCATTTAGCGAAGTGTGAGTTATTTTTCTCACGTAGGAAGCAGTTTCTCTTTACCCGAGCAAAAATAACTTACCAGCGACTTCCCAAAAGACCATCGTGGCCATAAATGGATGGAAAGCATCCTCTTTTAAATTTGTAAATCAGGCCACGTATTAGTTGATCTGGTTAAAGCATAGCACACACACAGTGCTTCTTCCCAGGGCTGGCGCTTGTAACTTCAGGGCTGGGTGCAAAGCTTCCCAGCTCAGAGGCAGGGTCTCCCTTGGGAGGTGCAGTCAGATCTCTTTAAGTTGAAAATCAGCTCTTTTTAAAAAAAAATATTTTATTTATTTTTAGAAAGAGGGGAAGGGAGGGAGAAAGAGAGAGATATGTGTGGTTGCCTCTCACATGCCACCTACTGGGGACCTGGCTTGAAACCCAGGCATGTGCCCCAACTGGGAATTGAACCTGCGAATCTTTGGGTTCACTGTCCAGCGCTCAATCCAATGAGCCGCACCAGCCAGGACAGCTCTCTCTTTTAATTAAAAATGGGGGATACATGATAAAATCAAGATCCAAGTAAAGGCTGCAGAATCATTCCAATGTGGATACAAGATTAGAGACATAGAAACATGAAGACCAAATTATAATCTTACGTGGTCAAAAAGTTACCACCTCTCAAAAATACCTCCTTCCCTTTTCTGAGAAGATTTGGAACCTTGAAGCATCCTTGATTAAATGCCAAACAAGAGGAGGGGAAATACTGTGAGTCTCGTCAGCTTTAACTGCACACACCCTGGAAGAGCAGACCGTCAGAGAAAGGGCACCAGGACAAATACAGGTGGAGACTCGGCGGAGCCGGCTGGAGTGAAGGAGAGAAGGGGAGTTGTGGGGAGAACCAAGAATACTCTGTGCCTCGGGGTGGCTGTGGTCAAGAGACCACAGGTTAAATATGTGATCCCGAAGTTATCTCACAAGTTCTGTCGTCAAAGACCAATCTGAAAGTGGGCATCAAAGAAGGTAACGAGTTAACATACTTGACCTTTAAAGGTCATCATCAGCTTTCAGAGTGAGCCAAGCAAGGCACGTCCACCCGGAGGGGTAATGAATGACTCACAGAGAAAACGTCTGTCTGTGAGGCTGAGAATTCAGCTCACCGGAATACGCCTTCTCTTCCTCCTGGAAGGCCTTTGTGAGGCCCGGCAGCACGGAGGTGTCCGTGCCGAGCATCCCCTGCCACTCCCCACGCCCGATACCGCCAATTGTGGACACGCATTTCCTTAGCAAAAGAGTCCCTTGCTCTTTCTCACACCACGTTTTCGCTTTAAAAAATTAAATTACATTTTTAAAGTTTTTCCTTTCTTGGCTACGAGTCACTGAAACAAACAGATGAATAACGTTCTGTCACAGTTTCCAGAGCAGCACATGACAGTTACTGGTGTCCGACTCAGAAAAGGGAAGGCACCGGCCTTGCTCCGCGGCAATGTTTGGACACACAGGGCTGCGTGTCACTTTGGAAAAGCAGCAGAATGGCCTGGGCTTGGATCTCACAAACGTAAATTGAGGGAAAATTACGCATGTAATATATTTTGTTCCCACTTAAACACACATTAGAAATGATAGGACTGCACTGGTATGGTATTTGTAAGAATACAGGAGATCACTAATATAAAGAGTGAGTGATTTTTGCCTTCTCCTGTTCCCTGAGGTTTTTGTGGTAGGGGCCTGGCACCTTTTAAGAAGCCCTGGGGTGTCTGTACTTTCCCTCCTATTAAGGGCCTGTTTTACCCCCAGCTTAAGCTGGAGCTGAGGGTGCATAGGTGGGACGTGGAGCCCCCAAAGACTGGGTCCCCCAGTTCTCATTAGAAACCCTTTGTTCTTTGGCAGGTCT
>PVKM010042018.1:0-12948 GCA_004027735.1 Carollia perspicillata | reverse complement strand
TAGCTCACAGCTACTTTATAAGGAACTCTCAAGCAGCAGCTGACTTTTACCACTCACCCAGCAGCTGAATCCAGCTGCTTGCCTGTGCTTGACTTGGGCAGCTCACCTGGCAGGTGAGTTGAGCTATGATCCTGCTTGACTTGAGCTGCTCATTGGGCCACTGATTGCCAATCAGCTTCCCAGAGGCATGCCAGAGGCTCAGTGGCACTGCTTGCTCAGCGGTGGGCTCCAGTGATGGGGGACTTACAAAGAGCAAGGAGGAGGCACACTTCAGAGACCTGGCACAACTGGTGGATTAAAGACGTAGGCTTGGTGCAGATGGACAGTGGGGGCCTGGCAGCTAGTGGAGGACCTGTGCTGGAGGCTGGGCAACTGTGCATACTGTGAACCAGATGTGGCCCCCATCCTTGCAAAACCACAGGAAGGAAGAAAAGTGAAGCACAGCCCTGCTCTTCCTGTGGCATCCAGGAAGACCAGCAGAACTTGCTCAGCGGGTTTAAAGTCAGCAGGAGGCTTATTTTTTGCTTTCCTCCCTTTTTTAAATTTTCTTCCCCCAAGTGAGACAAGAAGACCTAGAGTTGTGAAAGGTCCAGAGACAGATCCAAGGAAGGAGCACAAGGCTAACCCCAACAACTGAGAAACGGGGACAAATTTCACTTTGCTATTCCATACAACTGTCATTTTATTGTTTATTTGTATTATTATATTTTTCATTATTTTTATTTCTTTTATTTCATTAGTTTTTTTTTTAATTTCTCTTCTGTTTAGTTTTCATCATTCAATTTCTCTGTTTAATTTCATCGTTTGGCTGGTTTTCCCTATTTGCCCTATCATTGTATTTTAATTTTCCTTCTTTCATTTCCCTCGTGTTCCAATAACACACTACTTTTCATCATGTACTTTCTATTCTGGTTATCCAAATCATGTATTCCTTGCCATATTATTGTTGTAAATAATTGGTGTTCTGTGCAATTGTAATTACTACCCAGCAGGTCTCCTTGATCGTAGCTCAATTCACTTTATTCCTGAGCTTTATCACTGTTCTCGTTAACTAACTCTACTCTCTCGCACACTATGTCTACTTTCTACCCTTTACTCTCACTATACTTCATCATTTAACATTACACAAGCTCTCTGTTTTCTGGATTCAGCTCACAATCCTCCTCCCCTCTAACAAGAGTTCTATCTCTTTCTCACCTTTCATAAAAAATGGCAAATTCGGTGAAATATGACAATTAATGCTATATCCAAAGGATCTCCTATTTCTTCTCTATTTGTTGGTACTTTAAATCCCATAGAATATTCTCTAGCTCTCTTAATCCATTTTGCCTACCCCCTGCCACTGATCAAATACAAGATTTGGTGGGAGCTGTGAACATCAGTATACATATTGGAGGAGAGAAACCACCAACAAAGGAACCAACGAAAGGCAAAAACCGAAGTATAACAAAAGAGCCCATACAAACAGTAGAAAGGACAAACCGAGAGCATCCAGACAAGGAGATCAAAGAGACCACACCACTGAATCCCATAGAATTCCTACAATAGAAGTTTACCTTACAAAGACAGCTAGCAAAGCATAACATCAGGAAGTGTAGAAACAAACAAAAAGAGCCACCTAAAATGGGGAGACAAAAAAAGAACCTGCAGTCAAAAGCAATGGAAGACTCCCCAGTACAAGAGCTAAATAAAAAGGAGGTAAGCAAACTATCAGATATAGATTTCAAAAGAATGGTTATAAAGGTGCTCAAGGAACTCACAGACAACTACAAGGAACTGAACAAGAACTACAATGGAATGAAAAAGAAAATAGAAACTATAAACAAAAACCAGGCAGAAATGAACAATAAATATTTGGAAATAAAAAACACACTAGAAGGAATTCCATGCAGGCTGGATGAAGCAGAGGACTGAATAAGTGAGCTGGAGGACAAGGTGGAAAGAAACACCCAGGCATAGCAACTGCATGAAAAAAAAACTAAAATAATATGATGATAGCTTCAGGGAACTCCAAGGTAACATGAAATGCAACAATATTCTAATCATAGGAATACGAGAAGGAGAAGATAAGGAACAAGGGATAGAAACCCTGTTTGAAAAAATAATTACAGAAAACTTTCTGAACCTGCAGAGGAAAATAAACATGTACATTCAGGAAGCACAGAGAGTTGCAATCAAGATGAACTCAAAGAAGCCAACTCCAAGACATATCATAATTAAAATGCCAAGTATTAAAACAAAGAGAGAATCTTAAAAGCAGCAAGGGAGAAACAAGAAGTAACATACAAAGTGGTTTCAATAAGGCTAGCAGCTGATTTCTCAACAGAAACACTTCAATCCAGGACAGAGTGGCAAGAGATATTCCAAGTAAAGAAAAACAAAGGACTGCAACCAACATTACTGTACCCAGCAAGCTCTCAATTATAAAGAAAGGTGAAATATAGAGTTTCCCAGACCAAAAAAAAAAAAAAGACTGAAAGAATACATATCCACCAAACCATCCCTACAAGATTTACTAAAGGGACTACTATAAGAAGAAAAAGGAAAGAATAAAAGAGAGATGAACACAGATACAAGGCAGGAAAAACAAACAAATACCTATCAATAATAACCTTAAATGTTAAAGGATTAAATTCTCCAATCAAAAGATGTAGAATAGCTGAATGAATTACAAAACATGACCCACGCATATGTTGCCTACAAGAGACCCACCTCAGAACAAAAGACCTACACAGACTGAAAGTGAAGGGTTGAAAAAAATATTCCAAGCAAATGGACAGGAAAGAAGAGTTAGGGAAGCAATACTAATATCAGACAAAACAGACTACAAACAAGGGCCATAAAAAGAGACACAGAAGGACACTTCATAATATTCAAGGGCAGAATCCATCAAGAAGACATAAACATTATAAATATATATGCACCCAAAATAGGAGCACCCACATTCATAAGGAAAATCTTGGAGAACACTAACAAAGATATAAACAATGACACTTTTATAGTAAGGGATTTTAACATCTCACTGTCAAAAATGGAAAGATATTCCAAACAAAATATCAACAAATATATGGTGGCATTGAACAATAGCCTGGATTAAATGAACTTAACTGATATACATATATAGCCTTTCTCCCCCAAAAAGCAAAATACATATTCTTTTCAAATGCACATGGAACGTTTTCAAAGATAGATGACATGATAGGACACAAAACGAGCCTCAAAATTATTTAACAAAATTGAAATCCTATCATGCATTTTCTACAACCACAAAGAACTGAAACTAAAAACCACCCTCAAGGAAAACACTCAAAAACATTCAAATTCACGGAGATTGAATAGCATGCTATGAAACAATGAATGGGTTAAGAATGGGAACAAGGAAGAAATCAACAAGTTTCTGTAAACAAACGAAAATGAACTCACAACAGTCTAAAACTTATGGGATGAAATGAAGACAGTCCTGATAGCGTAGTGCGCAGCAATACAGACCCATCTAAACAGATGGAAACATTTCAAGTAAACAGCCCAACCCTACATCCACACGAACTAGAGGAACAACAATAAAGACAACCCAGAGCAATTAGAAGGAAGGAAATAATCAAGATCAGAGCAGAATTAAATGACATGGAGACTAAAAGAACAATTCTAAGGATCAATAAATACAGAAGCTGATTCTTTGAAAAGATGACCAAAATGAGAAGCCTTTAAGCAGACACATCAAGGAAAAAAGAGCACCAAAATAAACACAGTCAGAAATGAAAGACATGAGATTATAACTGATAACACAGAAATACAAAGGATTGTAAGAAATTACTACAAAGAAATATATGCCAAGAAATGTGAAAACCTAGGTGAAATAGACACATTTCTAGAAAAGTATAATCTTCCAAAACTAAGTGAAGAAGAAGCAGAGAGCCTGAATAGACCAATAGCAGCTGACATGAAAAAAACTCCCAACATGCAAAAGCCCTGGACCAAATGGTTTCTCAGGAGAATTTTACAAAACATTTAAAGAAGAGCAAAACCCTATTCTTCACAGACTATTCCAAAAAATCCAAGAAGACAGAAGACTCCTAAACTCTTTTAATGAAGCCAGCATCATCCTAATCCCAAAACCAGATAAAGGCACAACAAAGAAAGGAAATTAGAGGAAATATTGCTGATGAACATAGACACTGAAATACTCAACAAATAGCAGCAAATCGCATCCATCAATATATTAAAAAGATCATACACCATGACCAAGTAGGATTCATCCCAGGGTTGCACGGAAGGTACAATATTCTCAAATCAATAAACATAATACAACACATAAACAAAGGACAGACAAAAATTACATGATCACATCAACAGAAACAGAAAAAGCATTTGACAAGGTACAGCAACCATTTATGATTAAAACACTCAGCAAACTGGGAATAAAGGGAGTATTCCTCAACATAATAAAGGCCACATATGAGACACCTACAGGTAACATCATAGTCAATGGTCAATGACTAAAAGACTTCCCACAAAGATCAGGAACAAGGCAAGTTTGTCCACTTTCACCATTTATATTCAACATAGCATTGGAGTCTTAGCCACAGAAATCAGAGAAGAAAAAGAAATAAGAGGCATCTGAACTGGAAAGGAGGAAGCAAAATTGTCATTGTTTGCAGAAGACATGACAGTGTACATAGAAAATTCTATAGACTCCACAAAAAAACTGCTCGAACTAATAAGTGAATTTGGCAAAACATCAGGATTCAAATTTGACATTCAGAAATCGAAGGCATTTTTGTGTACCAACAATGAAATATCAGAATCAGAAATCAGGAAAAAAATCCTACTTGATATAGCAAGGAAAATAAAGTACCTAGGAATAAACCTAACCAAGGAGGTAAAAAACCTGAATTCAGAAAACTGCACAACACTAAAGAAAGAAATTAAAGAAGACATGAACACATGGAAACATATACTGTGTTCATGGATTGGAAGAATTAACATCCTCAAAATATCCATACTACACAAAGCAATTTATAGATTCAATGCAATGCCTATTAAAGTATTGATGGCATATTTCACAGATAGAGAATAACCCCTTCAAAAATTTATATGGAAAAATATATGAGCCAGAATAAATGCAGTAATTTTGAGAAAGAAGAACAAAGTAGGAGGGATCACAATACCTGATACCAAACTTTATTACAAGGCCACCATAATCAAATTGGTCCGGTACTGGCATAAAAACAGACACATAGACCAATGGAACAGAACAGAGAGCCCAGAAATAAACCCAAGTCTCTATTGTCAATTAATATTTGACAAAGTGAGCAGAAGCATAAAATGGTGTAAAAATAATCTCTTCAACAAATGATGTTAGGAGAGCTGGACAGCTACGTGCAAAAAAATGAAACTTGATCGCCAAATAACACCATACGCAAAAATAAATTCAAGGTGAATAAAAGACTGAAATATAAGTAATAACACCATAAAAGCCCTTCAGGAGAACATAGGCAGGAATATCTCACACATTTCAAGCAGCAATATTTTCACTGATATGTCCCCTAAAGGAAGGGACATAAATGAAAGAATAAAGAAATGGGATTTCATCAAAATAAACAGCTCTGCACAGGTAAAGAAAACAGCATTAAAATGAAAAGAGAATCAACTATATGGGAAAACATATTTGCCAATGATACCTCAGACAAGGGTTTGATCTCCAAATATATAAAGTATTCACATGTTCCACTCTAGGAAGACAAATGGGCAAAGGACTTTAATAGACACTTCTCCAAGGGGGACATACAAAGGTTCCAGAGACATATGAAAAGATGATCAGCATCACTAGGCAGCAAAGAGATTAAAATTAAAACCACAATGAGATACCACTTCACACTGGTCAGAATGGCCAGCATAAACAAAGCAACAAACAAGTGTTGGAGAGGATGTGGAGAAAAGGGAACCCTAGTACACTGTTGGTGGGAATGCAGACTGGTGCAGCCACTATGGAAAACAGTATAGAATTTCATCAGAAAACTAAAAGTGGAACTACCTCTGGACCTGGCAATTCCACTGCTGGGATTATGTCCGAAGAGCCCTTTAACACCAATCCAAAAGAACCTATGTACCCCAATATTCATAGCAGCATAATTTACAATAGCCAAGTCCTGGAAGCAACCTAAGTGCCCATCAGCAAATGAATGGATCAAAAAAACTATGGTACATTTACACAATGGAATACTACTCAGCAGAAAAAAAAGAAAGACTTTGTACCCTTTGGAACAGCATGGATAGAACTGGAGAGCATCGTGCTAAGTGAAATAAGCCAGGCAGTGAAAGACAAATACCATATGACCTCACCTATAAATGGAACCTAATCAACAAAACAAATAAGCAAGCATAATACAACCAGAGACAGTGAAATAAAGAACAAACTGACAGTAACCAGAGTGTAGGTTGGAGGGGATAATGTGGGGAAAAGGGTGAAGGCTTTACTGGAATGAGTATAAAGGACACATGGACAAAACCAAGGAGGGTGGAATCAGGGAATGGCTAGGGTAGGGGGGAGCAATGAGGGTGATGCAGACAACTGTACTTGAACAAAAATTTGACAAAAAAAAAAGGAAGAAGAATGAGGGGGAATAGGAAGAAAATTTCCAAAGATAAGGACTCTGCAGTACAACATTACAAGTCTCACCTTACCTGGTGTCCCTTACTCATTGTTTATAAAGTAGAGGCTTAAGCAGTACAAACTGATAGTTGTAAGTAGTCACAGAGATATAGATTACAGCATAGAGAATATAGTAAATTATATTGTAATAACTATTTTTAGAGCCAGGTAGGTACTTGAAATAGCAGGGGGACCACCCTGTAAAGTACATGAGTTTTCTAACCACTGTGATATACATTTGAAACTAATACAAAATAATATTGAGTGTAAAGTATAATTCAAAAATTAAAAGAACTAATGTTGCTAGACAACAACCTAATGTTTGATTGGCCCAAACAAGGCAAGCACAATGAATTTTTTATTTTCTGTGTTCTTTGTAAAATATGGTTATAAATTTCTATTGAAAACTATAAAAATAAAACAAAACAAAAAAACAGGCTAGGACTGTATCTGTATTCTTTTCATTAACTGTGAGATGGATCACAAATAATTTGTTCCTAAAAATAAAAAAAAAATTACAAATGCCTTGTTTCCGTATAAATAAAGGCAAATTCAAGGTTATGTTTGTAGTGATATATGTATTTGTCTTGCATTCTACAACATTATCTGTCATGGGAAATAGGTGGCCCGTCACATAGTTAACGTGCAGTGAATATTTGATAACTCAGGGAGAGGTGATAGTGATGGGGATACATGAAATTTCGAAGAGAGGAACAAATTTTAAAAATCGTTCTCAGAATGTTTACTAAGTATAGGGTTGTGTACATACACTCCTGTTCCATCTTCAGAAAATTTTCAGTAAAGATGTACACTGCTTCAAAAGCTTTTTGAAGTAAGATTTGTATTTCTGACTTCAAGGAAGTCTCCACACCACCCAAGGGAGTGGTTCTCAAGGTTGTTCCCTCAACCCCAAGTAGCATCAAGGCCATCTGGGAAATTTTTTAGAATAATTTTTTGAACCCCACCCCAATTTTGTCAGAAATTATGGGAGTAGGATCTATCAATATGTATTTTAAGTAGATCTGCACATGAATCTGATACACACTAAAATTTGAGAACTACTACTATGATGTGATAGTGAGCAGCCATTACTGAGAAACCACCAGTAGTAGGTGTCCAAACATTCAGATTCTCTTGACCAGCTGGTGCACCCATCCTCTGGTTGCTTTGAGTAATAAAGATGAGGACTTGCTCCTGTGAACTTCTTCCATGACTTATTCTTGGGTGACAGAAAAAGAAGAGATACCTAAGAAGCCACCAAATTACCACCCCCAATCCCTGGACAGCCAGTAACTGAGTTACGTAAGGGACTTAAACCTGGATCTCTTGAATGGCAGAACAGCTCTGAGGCTAGATTGTACCAAAGACTACATCTCTCAGGACTCCTTATCCTTCCCCATCCTGCTCTTCTGAGTCTCTTATAAGGTTTTCCTAAATCTACGCACCTGAATTATTTTTGTATAGCCTGCCTCTAGAGAACCAGATGAAGACATTATTAAGTTTTAGTGATTATAAATTACTGCAAAGATTTTGTACAATGACTGCTGAGAACGGTTAATTTTTGGTGAGGAAAGAAGTTCCCAAATATGGGAATTCCCATAGGAGTCCTCTTAAAAGTGTATCAGAATATACTCTATGTTTCAGCACAGTAAAAACAAAGGTTAAAACTGATGAACTAAAAACACCCAAAAAAACTGATGGACTAGATAATCTCTATTGGCCATGCAAGTTCTAAATTGTATTTGTCATTAAAATCCCTGGTAGAGAAAGAGATTTTTTTTTATTTTAATTGTTATTCAAGTACAGTTTTCTGTCATTTACTCCCATCCCAGTCCACCCCCCAGTGAGAAAGAGATTTTTATTGTGCAATTTTATTTATGTTCAACTACACCGGGTGGTGTAAAAGTAGGTTTACAGTTGTGAGTACATGAAACAGAGTTTATTCTTGTATTATTATTTATTCATTATTGTAGCACTTTTTCATATAACCAACTGTAAACCTACTTTTGCCCCACACTTTATGATGAGAAAGGACAAGTACCAAGAGGGACAAGTACTCACATTCACTAACATTAAACAATTCATTCAACGTATGTTTATTGAGCCAGGCACTGGGGCTTTCATAGTAACTCTACAGGCAGTCTCTACCTATCTACAGTCATCAGGGAGCTCCCATCCTGATGAGAGAGACAGGCAATAAGCAAATAAGTACATGTACTCTGATGTCAAAGAATAAAAAAATATTATGAAGAAAAGTGAAATTGGAAAAGTAGAGAGAGTGATAACTTGGACTGGGAGCTGAAAGCTCATTGTGGAGGTGGTATTTGAGCAGACATTTAAATGCAGTAAGTAAAGTCGTGGACTATCTAGAGTGTCTAGACAGAAGAAGCAGTAATGTAAAGGCCCTGGACAGGTGCTTGCTTAGTGAGGCAGACAGTGGTAGGAGAGGAGGGGCTTGTAGGTAGTAGTATAAACATAAAGTGATGGAAAGCTCTCAGAGGTTCTGAGCAGGTGGTTGTATAACCACGTAGCATGGGATCCAGCCACTTGTCACTATGTATACATATAACATAAAGATTTGTGTGGAAGGAAATATGTTTTTATTAATAGGGTTTCCAATTTGGGGGACTGGGAGCATTTCTGCTCTGCACCCTTCTCTTCTGCAATACACAGAACTTCCTTTATCCCCAAAAGACTGCAAACCAAAGCTATGCCCAGAAGTTCCCCATTATTGATTATCTGTCCTTTGGGAGCTTAAACTGGCCATGCAAATAGGTCTCCATCCTCTCTGGGGTATGCTGTTGTTGGTTTTAGAGTCACCATCATCTCGCAGCAGCACTCAATTAATCTCTCTCTCTCTCTCTCCACCTCTCTCTCCGGGTCTGGGGTGTGAAGTCAGATCACTCCAGACAGTCTAGTAGGGGAAGCTACATCCACAAGAAACTTCCCAGCTCATGCTTCCATGTGCTGCTCTTAGTCTCTGGGCAATGATCTCAGGATGAAGAAGAAAAAGCAGTCCACGGCCTAATGTGCTGTGCTGCACTAGGTCATAGCATCTAAAAAGCTGGAGCCTGACAAGGCATACAGCCCAGCATGGGAACCTGCCTCTGGAGAGCTGGCTTCCAACCATGTGGAGCATAAGCCTCAGGTAGCTTGGTATCTGTTGAACCCACAAGTGCTCCCATCCACATGAGGTAAACAAGAGCCAAAGAAGCCAAGAAGCCAAAATAGCAAGAGTGTGAGCTTCTACCCTCCTGATGTTCAAAGTCCTCTCTCATAATTCCATGTTCTCCAGAAGTCAGTGGGAGTGCCCAGAATTTCAAACAATGAGGGCCAGTGTTGGCATTATTTGCTTTTTCCCCTCTTTCCCCTGCCATGTTGAGTAAGGGGGCAAAGTCTCCAGTGAGGCATACTCTGTGCATGGTCCCTTCTGCAGACTTATGAGTTGCTCAACTGCCTCAGGAAATGCACACAGGCTTGTTTACAGTTGATAGTCACCTTTGTTTACAGTTCTTCTCCAGCAATCTTTCTGTGCTGGTGGCCCTTCCCTTTGGAGAAGGCAGGCTGTTTCAATCTGCCACCTCAGCAGCTCTCTCCATCCTCTGCCTTCTTCTTGCAGGAGAGGGATCAACCTCTTGTGCCAGATTGGGGTTCCCCTGGATGGGGGTCTCCCCTGTTCTCCAGCCATCTCTGGTCCAACTTACCTCATTGCAATAGCATGATTGGACATACGTTTTAGAAGTCTATACTTATAGAGAACAGAGTTTAGGTGGAGCAACAGAATTAGCGAGCACAGATAAGAGGATATTGCTGTAGACTTGGCAAGAGTAAGATGAAGACTAATGGCTTTCAGAAAATTTTTCTTACCTACTCATTTATTTCTTTAATTCAATGAGAGTTCTGAATGGCCCTACCAGATATGCACACACTATGCAACTTTTCTTTGCCCTTTGCTTTATCATAAACTGGAATGGGAAAGGACTTATGAAGGCACTGAATCTCAGACACATGAAGGCACTGAATCTCTGCCCATAGGGCCCCCACTGGATGCCATAGATGAGAATAAGTCTACCAAGACCTGATTTGCTTGGGGAGGAAAAGTGGCTGATCTCTGAAGAAGTGCCAAGAGCCTTTTCCTCAATCAGCTTTTATTAAGTTCATTTTGCACAGGAATATAGGTAAAGCTCATTAATCATTGTCAGATAGTAAGGATCAAACAATAGATAGCATACAAAGAACTATGAGGGCTTATTCTGAGTCAGGGTCTGTTCACTAAAGGGCTACAAAACTTTGGGAAACAAACTCATTTCTTGCTCTGACCCTTATAATTTAATTGAGAACATTCTTAGCAAAGCAGGTTTCACAGGATTTTATGTATTCTTTCTTAGGCCTGATCACCCTGGGGAACCTGCCCTGTCCCGCACACCCTCTGTCATTGTTTCAGGCTTAAGTCAGGCAGGGGAAGTAAGGTAGCCAAGAGATTAGGAGACTTTTCACAGACAGAATGAGGACTCAGGCTATGACAAAGCCAAGGGGCAAGAGTCTATCACCCCTTTTTCTATAGCTCCCAAGTCCTTCCCTGGGGGCCCCTGTGATTGTGCCTGTCTTAGGTTGTCCCTCCCTTGAGGAATCTTACCTGTCATTGGCTAATCAAACAAGCACTGGGGGCCAGGCAGGGTGAAGTAAAAGGAGAAGAGGAGGTGCCCCTTCTAGGAGACAAAGCTTAATAGCTTATGGTCTGAAGGTTGCTCACTCAGCCTTAGCCATGGGGGTGGTTACAGCTTCTGAAACCAGGCAGGGTGGTTCCCAACAGACATACAGTCTGAGTTAGTTATAGGACATCATCACAGCACAAAGCACCCAAGAAGTGTTTCAGTCCTGGTGCCTCTGGTAGAAAATAGAACTGTTATATTTCAAGAAACAGCTGCTTACTTCCTGTCAATTTACATGGTACTGTGAAGATCTAGGAAATTTCACTAAAACCAAGTTCTAGTCTCTAAGTCATTATATAAGAAATAATTGATTTCTATTTCATTTTACTCGTGTATAAATATGTTGTTAAACAATAACATAAAAGAAGACATTTGATACCATCTATGCTAAAAACTAAAATTTTCTACTTCATATTTTTTCCCAATAAAAATCTGTTCTATAACCCAAGAAAGGTTTAACATAACAAGTGAACTATTTTGTAAAGAACAAAACCCACCAGAGCTTTCTTAGAAACAATATTTAAGGCTTAAATCTGTGGAGATTTCTAATATTGCTTTTCTAAGTAAATTTCAATTTTCCCATTTGTAGGTTCCCAAATGTTGGTGGTTGTGGAGTATGTGCCTGCGGTCACGTGGTTGGGGAAAATGAAAATAATGAAGATACTGGTTTTAAAATTAAGCCTGAATCTTTCACATGCCTTAAGGAGCATGTTCAAAACAAAATTGCTTTCTTTGGGACTGAAGGTACCGTCTCATTCTGTTCAAATGCAAAGAGCCAGAAGTTTATTTATACCTATTCTATAATTTGTTTCCCAGACTTAACTTTCTACACTTCCTTGAGGAAAACATATACTTTTTCTTTCTTGCAGCCCCATTTCCTGTAAGAGAGTCTCTGTCAAAAATTATAATCACAGCATAATTCTTGTGTTTTCTAGTGACAACTGAGAAGCAAAACACTTATATGCACATATACAAAACGCCTCCTAAAACAAAATGTGGATGAAACAGAGAAAACAGTTAAATAAGTGTTCTGTATTTCCTAAACTCCCACTTCTTGTTTGCAATAGTAAACATTGTAATATTTTCATAAATTATACTGGAATTTCTAATCTATAGCACTCATTTAAAGGCAGACTTTTTTCTTTAGTGTTAGGCATAGGTTAATGTAATCTGAATCATTAATTTCTACTTTGGACAATTCTAGGGTAACCAAGGCTGCTATAGGAACAGCTGCTCTTGTGATCCAAGGTGAAGATATACAATGAAGCTGAGTAGTTCTCTAGTTCTCAGAGCTGTGTCATGACCAAAATATTTGTGATGACTTCCTTTAGGAAAAGGACTGCTCCTCTGACTTAAGTGAGGTTTTGTGGGGCTGAGTCCACAAGAAACAGAAAAAGGTAACTCTGGGTTATATAGCCTAGCTTCCCTAACACAAAGCTATCTCACAAAGCTATATTGTAAACCCTTGCTGATGCTGTAATTGCCTCTAGGTTAAGATTTAGCAAGATCTTGAGACAGCTGCCCACTGGATATGGTCCTGGGAGCAAGGAGAGTTGTCCCTTTGCCAGAGCAGCCTCTAGAAAG